>VZTN01015980.1:126569-191394 GCA_013400515.1 Erpornis zantholeuca
GGAGCGGCCGCTGTGCCCGGGCCGGGGCGGCGGTGCCCGCGGGGCTGTGGCGGAGCTGGCTGGCGCTTGGAGCCCTGGCCCTGTTCCCTTGCCACAGGGCAAGGGCGTGCAGCCCCTGAGATTAACAAGGTTCCCCCTCAGCCCTGCCTATTATCGAAGGGTTTCTGTCAGCAGCCCTGTTAAGCAGTTCTGTTAAGAACTCCCTGTTAAGAACGAGTTTTCGCTCGGCACGCCTCAGCAGCCGCTGTTATTAACGAGGTTCCTCTCAGTACACCCCTGTTATGAGGGATCCTCCTCAGAGCCCTCAGCAGCCGCGCGGGGCTGGCCTGAGGCGGGCGGTGCTCAGGTGGGACGGCTCCTCCCTCAGAGCGGGCGGTTCTGGCTCGCCCTAAAATGGATTTATTTTAGTGGTTCCAGCGCTGTCGAAGTGGTTCCAACTCTGTCGCGTTTAGCACGAGTAACAGGAGTTGGAAGAGTCTGTCAGGGTTTCGTAAAAACTAGGTGTTCTTAGTCGCCTTCTGCAGTAATGATAGAAGTATGACCAAGATGACTTAATACTTCTCTCCAAAGGGAACTTTTGTTCTCTGTATTTAATGACAAGTATGTGGCTATGTATATTCACATTATGTTCGTGGGGATGTTCAATCCAAAGTCGGGCATATGTTTTCATTTATTTTATTTTTGTAAAAACCTTGCTCTGCAAATAGTGCTGTAGCATTCCTTCTCTGGGAGAGTACATGGTTGTAAAATTGGGGGTAACTCTACAGCTTCATAGGCAAATTTAATATAATACCTTCTCTCTCTTAGCTTTTAAGCTAAACTAGTAGAGAAGGGATGTTTAATTCTGATCTGAAACAGCGCTAAAAAATTAATGTAAAAACACTTTAAAACTTCCTTTGCAACTGTATTTTTCTAATAATGATGAGGTAAAATCCTTTGCTAAGAGGAGCATACCAGAAGTGTGTTTTCTGAAGTTGAAATTGTAATACAGTGCCTCTGACAGTGTAGTTGTCCCCCAGTAAAGAAATTGTTTGCAACTGACAGGTGTTTATAAATGTTCAATGTTTATAAATAAACTCTTGCAAACTGCTGAAAACAGTTGTGAAAGGAAAGTGTCTGTAACAAGGTGAGTAAAACAAATGTTTATCGTTATTGTATGAGTTGGGTAATCTGCAACTCAATAAATGGTGCAATACAAAAATGTTAAGAAGATAGTGGTGAACAGTTGGAAATGGGCATAAACACGGGCAGTGTGTTAAAATAATCCAGGGACACCACTTGTGTTTGCTTTCCAAATGACAGAAAAAACCCAAACCCAAACAACGAAGATGATTAGTGAGTTCTTCAGGTGTTGTGTTGTGGGTTTTTTTGTTTGTTTGGGGCTTTTTAAAGCAAAATAAAGTGTGAGCTAGTCTCGGTGTGTTTAATAACAGGAATAAATATTGTTTCAGTGCTCTAAGATTATATAATTAAAATGCAAACTTTCACTGTGAACTGTACTTTTGGTGAATGAAACAAAAGAAATATCATTTTAAAACTGAGAGTACTGGTGTGAGTGTGTATTCCTAACCATTTTATTTTTCCAAGAAGGGATGTCCAGGTACCTAACAACAGCAAAATAACCAACCATTGTATAAAATGATACATCAAAATATCAGTGTTTATAACTGTTTTTAAAGCACTAACATATGCATTGTTAATTAATTTGTTTCCACATTTAGCTTTTAGATGTGAAAATGTGACATTTATAAGGTAGGGTTAAAAATCAATGGTAGCATTGCATTATCAACTTGATTATCAGCTTGTCTTTGGGTCAGGAACTGAGCAGAGAGGAGGAATGGGAAAAGACTTCTCCCCATGCAGCTGCAGTTTGTGGTGGAGTTGGGACAGCAGGTGTGGCATAAGATGTGGGAATGCCATGGCCCTGGTGTCCCACTCAGCCCCACCTTTGCTTCCAGCCTGGGGCTGGGGAGTGCGGAGGATCAATGGCTGCACGCCTGTGCTTAACGAACAGGAGAGGCTGATTTGAGAGGCAGCAGCAGGAACACAAAGCAGCTGGGTGCCCTCGTGCAGGTGGGCGCTGTGAGCAGAGGTGTGTAAGAGCTAGAAGTTACCAGAAGTGCTGTGTGGAAGCTGGGGAGCTGTGATTATTTGACAATAGCCCGAGGAAATATTTGTGCAATGCCATGAAGAGTAGTGTGGGCCATACATTAAGATAAGTAATTGAAAAAGGCCAGTGTTTTTTACGTTTACATTTTTTTAGTGCCTTCTGAGCTCTCGATGAGATACCTTCTATTTATAGGTGGCTTATTTTTTTTTAATGCTCTGTTCCAGGTATAGATTGTTATATTTTGATTCCTTGTGAACTGTGTTTGCATACCAATAACAAAGTACCCCTTTGTTAGGGGTCAAAGTCTGAACAATATTTTCTATTTTTTCAAAATATGCCTGTCTGTGCTTTAGCAATATTTTCTATTTTTTCATGAAAAGTTACAAAACCATGGGTCAGCTATTTTGATGGTATTTTCTATACTGAGGGATGACCTTTCAGTTGAGGTGTAAGAGAAAGGAAAGTGGTGTGCAGAGAGAGGTGGTGATACAGTGCAAAGAGTGCTTGTACTCTCTAAAATTTATGTGACTGTAGATTTTTAAAGAGAAAATAATTCTGAATTGGAAGCTAAGCAAGGGGAACTTGGCCCTTCCCTGGAGAGAATTTGCAGTATACTGATCACATTTAGTAGCAGAAATAGAAAAGATACTTTTTTTTGTGGCTGGTCTATAGTTATTTCACAGGGTGATTATCATGTTACACCAGCACACAATTAAAATGGAAACATTCAAAGCTTAATTTGGACTTGAATTATTCATAACAGAGCTGTTTGTTATGTAGTATTTGTTTTATGCACACAAAATTAATACTGTATGTCTTAGAGTGAGAAGGTCCTCTAAACACATTATAAATGTAGACTGTTTATTGCAACATAAACATAAAGCTAAGAGGATATTTCACAGGATTCTATTTCTTAGCTGCTTTTATAAGAAAAAAATAAATAACTTTCTGTTTGTGGAAGAGCTGATACTCAATTCTTGGAAATAAATTGTGTTGATTTAATGGCAGAATTTTAAATACAATTTACCTGTTCAAGTAGCTTCAGTTTTGAATAATTGATTGAAGACCTAATTTTTTTATGCTCTTGAGCTCCAGATAGAGATATCTTTCACTCAAAGCCCACAGTACATGAATATATCTTGTGCAGATTTCAACTGGAAGATACGTTTTGCAAAATCAGCGGCTCTGATCCTGGTGTAAAATCAGGTCAAGTACATAAGCACAAAATTCTGTGAACTATTTTTTCCCCTGGCTGGGACAGAGAGTAGATGTTCTACTAGCAGAATTTGTCTGCAAATTTTTAGTTTATACAATTTCTTGAGATCTGAATAACAAACATGAAGAGGCTTTAGTTCAAATTTATTACAGTTAAGAGTTTGAAAGCAAATATGTGCTGGTGGAATGCCAAAGGATTGCCTTGTGCTTTTACAATTCTTTAGAAAACAACATATCCTTATGTACAGAAAGCCATAACTGTCTGTATGTGTTGCATATTCTTAACAACAAAGACTTTACCCCTCAGCAGAATGAAATTGGTGGTCTTCAATTTAAAGTCGTCTGAGAGTCTAGAAAGAAACTTCCCCACTCTGCTCAGAGTGAATAGTGCTGCATTTGATATTCGGGCAGAGAAAGAGCAAGTTCGGTACATGGTGAAAATAGCTGAGCGAAGAGCCGGCTTTCGGGAATGGGGATACCTGGAATGTCCATGGGGTGGCAGCGCATGTGTGAAAGAACGAGACCTGCTTTGTTTAACGGCGCTGTAAGTGTTCCGCCGCCTTCGGCAGAGCGTATTTGGATCCTCCTTAATAGAAAAATCCTAACTCCACTGCCACTTGACACTTTGTAATGCATAAATGGCAAATTCTTTCCGGGTTAGGGGACAGTGTCAGCTACACAGATTTAGGGATCTGTTAGAAGTTTCATTTTTGCAGCCTTTTGGGTAAAGGGGGAGAAATGCTCGTATGTTTACATATCATTATTTTATTGATGGGAATGATTGGGGGGTTCGTTGACTGGGGCTTGTTAGCTTTTTTTCTTCCATTTTTTCTTCATTCCTGCATACTTCCCTGAGTTAGTGGAATAGCAGACTTCCAATTTTCTTAGTGGAACCATTGGCTTTTTTTTTGGTATAAATGAAAAAAAAAGGTGAACATAAATGTGTGTAATAATGACCTTTTGAACTGTAGCAGGTAGGAAAGATAATGATCATGACATGGGTCAACTGAAAATAAAAATCAAGTCCTCAAACCTATGCGGTAAGTTAATGGGAAAGCCTGAAATAGAACTGCCCTGCTTACTCTCCTACTTATGTAATTTCTTGAGAACATACTTGCACCTGTCAGGTAGAGAAAGCAAAAGCAGTCTCAGACTTTGTCAGTGTTTTGGTTTAAGGCAAATATCCTGTGCCTTGTTATGCTTTCTGCTAACGCGTGAGAATTTGATTTGTCATGTACCTGATGAGTCTGGATTGTGAATGTGTACACACACACAGTGCCTACTTTTGCATGTTTTCCTTTTTTTTTCCTGAATTCATTAAAAATATTTGGCTTTCTGTCTAAGGAAAAGTAAAATTTAATACAATGAAATTTGAAGAATAAATGTTCCCATTAGGGATCATCCTTTTTCACTACTGTTCCTATATTTTGAAATCCTCTTTGTAAAGCACACCTACAGATTTCACATGGTTATTTCCACCTCCCAGATTTTACTTTGTTACCAGCAATGATGTCTTTATGCTGTCGTGGTATCTTTAGAATGAAAAAGAATGATTAACCAGGGAAATGGATTTGTTAAGACAGATGATGTGATGTGACTGTTGCCTTTTTTGCCAGACTATTTAGCCCACAGATCCCACAGATGAGCTGCAGGTGACCATGTGGTGAAATTGGTGTCACAGCCTTCTACTGTGATTTTGGTCTTATCTGCATGCAAAAATTTGCTTGTACTGATTTGTTTAGCACAGTGGTACTGGAAAATCAGGGAGAGATGCTCTAAAGACTGGGAAAAGATAAACATTTGAAGGGGAAAATGGCAACTCAGAATGCCGAAGAGTGGTTTAAATGCCAGACATTATCATATCTAAGTAAACCTTGTCTCCTTCAAAAGGTTTTACATTAAATGTGTTCTCTGGAGCCTGTTGGGGCATACAGTTTCTATTATCTGTCTTAATTGTTTGGCATACATTAAACTGTCTGTTTTTTGGTGTTAGCTTGGTTGTCAACACACTCAAAAGAGGGGAAAAAAGCTTTAGCTCACTGATGCTGTGGAGCTGCTTGTAGATAGCTGGAACATTTTTATCAGCCACCTGGTGGGAGAGGTATGGGCTGTTTGAGGAAACTCCTATGTGAAAAGTGGGAAGGGAAGCAGGGAAGACTTGCATTCCAACAAGGTGCTCCTGTTCGTCATTTATCTTTATTTTTGTGTCTGATGTGACTACAACACAAAACATGTAATGAAATCCACCGGACTCACTGATGTGATATCCCTGAAAATATGTACAGCTGGGACATCCCAGTGCTGTTTCCTGCTGGATGTGCATGGGTTGCATTTATACTGATGATTGAGCGAGCAGAAGTGTTTCTTCTTAATTTGTATTTGCTTTTCTGTGTGTTTGGAGCTTTGTGTCTGCGTTTGGAGCCTTTTAATGGGCACTCGAACATGCTATTGCCATGCCAGGAGTGGATTCCCCCTGATGAACCAAGGCTGAGATTGCACAGCAGCTGGAGCTCTCCTGCAGTGTGGGCACAGCGTGATCAACTCTCTGTTCATGTGCTGTGCACACTGAGGGCTGGCAGCTGGCAAAGATGTCATCTGGGTAAGCAGTTCTGGAATCAACAGATTTCAGCAAATGAAACCTTGTTTTTTTCCCCCCCTTTGCAGCAGTAATGGCCAGCAATTTCCTAAAGGCCAGCAGTTTCCTTGTCAGTGGAAACTATAAAACTGTATATGACAAGATTAACATAAATTTTGATAATGTCCCTTACTGCATTGGAAAGGGCAATGCAAATAAGGTAACAAATTGCACAAGGCTCTAGCTGTTGCTGGAGGCATCTCTGATACTCCATATACCCTTTTAGCTGTTAAACTTTCTTTAAGTGCTTCAGACTTAACAGCCAAGGTGAAAATAGCACCTAGGGTACTTAGCAGAAGTAGGTGGATAAAGCCAATTCCATAATCTATTTGGTGAATAAAATGTTGATGTGATAACTGGAGCATTGTTCTGAAGAGCTTTTATGGTTCTGTTGGGTTATTATTATCAAATTTTTGTCTTCCAAAAATTTGTTACTTTAATGAAATATATTTATGCCATCAAAACACCTTTGAATGGTTGAAAATGGTGTAGGTATTTAAAAAGCACATGGTTGTTGAAGGTGGGATGGGCTTATAATGGAAAAGTTCATGCAGGACTATATCCCCTGTGAGGGACTCCAGGCTAGAGGAGGGAAAGACTCTTCTCCCTGAGCACTGGCAGGAGCAACCTGTGATGAACTGATCAGAATCCCCATTCCCTTCTCCCTGTGCTTCTGGGGGGATGAGGTAGAGCTTGGGAAGGAGGGAGGAGTGGGAGGAAGGTAGTTTTAAGATTTATTTTACTTCTCATTATCCTACTTTGATTTTATAAGCAATAAAATCAATTAATATTCCCAATTTGAGTCTGTTTTGCCTCTGGTGGTATTTGGTGAGTGATCTCTCTCCTGGCCCTTATCTTATGAACCATGAACCTTTCATTATGTTTTCTCTCCCCTGTCCAGTTGTGAAGGGGAGTGATACAGTGGCTTTGGTGGGTGCCTGGTATCCAACCCACCACCCAGAGTTAATTAGAGAAGTGTTATGTAATATCCAGTTGGGGAACACATACTTCCTCCCAGGATTTGCTTTTATGTGAAAATCACATAAAATCTAATATCTAGAACATAATGTACATGGGCTCTGTGCTACCAGAGGCAGAACTAGCCCCCAGTAAGGAATTGAATATAAACTTGAATATTTTTGTTCATTTTCTTCAGACTGGATGACAAAATGATGGTTTCAGTTCTTTAACGTCATATTTTCATGACTTTAAATATTCTTTCTTTTATGCCTGACTTAAATGGATTTTAAATTCAGAGGGAACAAATTCAGAAGTATTCCCAATAACTTCTTTGTGTTGAAAATTAATTGCAATTGACTTATCATGTGTTTCATGCTTAAGGAAGCAGAAAAGCCTACCTGTAAAGAATTCCAAAGTGCTAATTTTATTCATCAATAACTGTGGTAAAAAATTAAAGTTCTCCAGCAATCCAGTAAGCGTGAAGCTGAGCTTTAGTGGTAGAGAAAAAGAATTCAAGTCAGGCTAAGTAATGACATGATAAAATTTCTTGTTGAGTTCTTCCATAAAGTAATATGTTGAATTCTAATTACTGCATCAAAAAAAAAAGATATTATAGAGGTATTGAGGAAGGTTGTAACAGTTGATTTCTTTTAGATGCAAGTCAGTAATAGATAGGAAGTATCTGAAAAAAAAAAAGAGAGAGTTGAAACACATAAACATGTAAATGGATTAAGCAGCAGGAAGTTTTTCATTTTCTTTGGTAACAGTGAAAATTAATGGGTGATAACAGGTATATTTGTGGTGTCTTGATAGAAAAGCGCTTCCATGTGGAAGGAGGTCATTCTTCCCACAATAAAAAACCACCAAAACCCACAAAACCAGCATAGAAAAAACAGCAGACTGTTTTACTTGAAAAAGGCTTTGGAACCAAGCATTTTAGATTTTGTGCCTTTGTACTAGGATTCTCACATTCTAGGCTTCTGTCAAAATTAAATTCCTTTTTGGAAGAAGTGGAGGTAAGTTTAAGGAGTGACATTTTTTCCTCAGGCTTTGGATTCCTTCAGTCTTCTTGTCCTTGGACAAAAAAAAAATCTGTGAGAATCAAAAGGAGTTGGATGCTTTTGACTAAGAAAAGTGTTTAAATTTGTGCCTTAAAACCAGTCAGGGATATAAGCAATCACCTCTGAGTCTCCAAGCAGCAGGAATTAAGATGAGATGTTTGACTAAGTAGCTTATTCTCATATTTATCTCAACTGTTATCTCTTGTGCTTTCCTTTGAAGTGCTTGACAGCAGGTACTGGAAAGAGCTGTAGCAAAGTATTTGATGCCTGGAACTCCTTTCAGAGGCTTTCCAGTCACCATTGCTGCCTCCTGCTTATCCTGCTGCTGTGGATCTGCAGCCTTTCTATGGATGTTAGAAGCAGTCACTTGGGCTGCAAGATTTGCTCCTCTCCCTCTGTGTTACAGCTTCATGTCTCCCATCATTGACAGAAGTTTTCAGTCTGTCTCGGCAGTGTTTGTCTGACTCATTTCTAGATCATCCTGTCCTGCACTGTCCCACAGTGTGCCATAGTCTTGCAGAGAACCAGTGAGCACCAGTTCATTGTGAGGATGAAGTCAGGCACCAGCAAAAAACCAGAAGGATTTTAACATGCAGATCTCATGGCTGGTTTCCTTATGAAGGATATACCCCAATCCAACTTACTGCAGCCCAGTTGCTTTGGCAGCATTTATCTCCTAAGAGATGTTGGATATGGTTTGTATAATGCTTTATGTGGGTGTGACTGTTGGAGAAGGTGCTTCTGAGCATGTCCCACCTGCTCCATGACCCTGTAGGCTGGGGTTTGCTGCTGACCCAGCAGAGCACTCACGCGATCCCTGACGTGCAGCAGGGGCCAAGGGCTCGGTGTCTGGCTGTTCAGGTGGCTGCCAGAGGAAAGCACAAGGATGCCAGGCTTGAGGCAACTGCTTTTGTTTGTCCTGCAGGAAACCTGCAGGTGTGTGGCAGCAAGGTAAGCAGGAGACGTTGAAGTTCTGTATTTTCTCGGCTGTTTTCTTCTCTCGAAGACCCATTGTGCACCCTTTAAACATTTCACAATTTTAAGTCATTAAGGAGAGAGAGAAAGCATAAAGATTGTTTTTCTGGGCTGATACTTTCACCCTGTAACATAATCCTTTATGTTACAAGACTTTCTTCCAGGCTGTCAGCCAGGTACACGAATCACTGTAGCCTTAATCAAAGAAATGACAACTAAAATGGTGTGAGAGAAGCTTCTAAAGAATTGAACTCACTGTAGATTACAAGGCTTTATTAGGCTAATAGACTTTAGAAAGTGCTTGTTTCCAGATTCCCCTCTTGAAGCTGTTCAAAACATGCTCCTGAGAGCAAGCTGGAAAAAAAAAATCAATAGAGAGTAGTTTTGGCTATCACTTGCTTTTCTGCTGCAATGTGACTGATCCCATCAGAGTTCACTTGTTTAATGCTGAGAGGCAGAATCCAGGTTCTGGAACCATGAGCTGCACTTTGTCAGGTTGCTTTCTTTTGTCAATTACAGCTGTTTTGAAGATGCAGAAACTTCACTAATAGCCCAAAGTTCCTCCTGTTTCTTTGGGTTAGTAACTTTCCATGCATGGAAAGCTGACACTGTTGCCTTCAGATTTCAGCTCTGTTTCATTGCTTGACAGCATCATGTGTTGATTTTGAGGTTTTATTTTTTTTTCCTCTCAAGGCCTATTTTCTAAATCTCTTTTTCAGATGACACCTGACTACACTAATAAAGATTTTTCTAAAATAAAAATTTAATAGCAGCTTTTGCAATCTATGCTTTTGCATGGAAATGGCATAATTGTGCAGTAAGATACTTAATTTGCATAGAAGTCACAGATTCCTGATAAGCTACTGAAAGCATTTGTCCTTTGGGAACAGAAATGTAGACATTTCTGAGTGTTTTTGTACCAACAGTATAAAGTGTGGGGGTCTCTTCCAATGGGTAGATAGCTTATATTGTTCTGTATTTTCCTTGAACCTTTTCTTCAACAGTTTCTGGTCCATTTACAAATGCTGCAGTGATAACATATCCAGTGTGTGAATATATCCAGTGTTTGTGTACCCAGAAAGTAAAGTGTCTGCAAAGTGATTAAGCACAGTGGAGTAACTTATAACTAAACTTATATAAACGAAAAACTGGAAGACAACTTGTTCCTTTTAGTCTCTGAAGCCATCATTTGAATCTCTTAATGTTAATATCTCTGTCTTTTTCTGGTAATTCTTTTTTTGGATGGACTTGAGGCAACTCAATATTTTTACAGACAGAAGCAGGGATTGTGTGTAGACTTGAAGATGTGAGTGCCTTTCCAGACCTGAGTTTTTGATCACAGCATTCTTGATTTCCATTAACTTTCTAATTAGGTTTACCTTGAAATTTTCATTATTGCTATTGTTGAAATACCTATAGTCAGCTCAAGCAATGTATAAAATAAAGACAGAATATTTAACTACACTGCATATTTCATTTTAAGCATGGAACTGAATAAACTTGATACTTCTGGCAAAACCCGTTTCCTTAATAAGAATAATCAATTACATTTTCCTTTCTGCCACATGGCCAGACATGCAGAGTGATTCTTTCCACCTGGGTTCCTCATGTCATTTGAAAAGCCAGAATTAAAAGGGACAGAACAGGGATTGCAGCCCTCTCCATTTCATTACATAAATTTGCCCTCTGTGCAGCTGGTACACTGAAAAAAAACCTGCTTCAGAATAGACTCAATAGATCTTAACTGTGAGAACAAAGGAACTTTAATTCTATAGTATGATTTTTGTCCTGTAGAACTAGTATTAATGTTATTGTGGGGATCTAGAATCACCTTTGTACATCAATGTAAAATGCACCTATGTTTTTCTCTAAGTTTGGTTGTTGTTTTTCCCCTCCCTCTTTCTGCCCTCCCTGCACCTGCCATCCTCTGGCTGTGAAGTGTAGACCTCCTCTGCAATATGTGATCTGTAGTAAGAGAGACCCTGAAAATGATGCACCTACCTCATCTCAGCAATTAATTCCTTCAGTATTTTATGGCATCTATAAAGCCACTGGTAAGTTCAAAATAGTTGGGATAAGCAGAAATTAGAGGAAGTATATAAATAAGCAATTAAATATAGAAACAAGGGGGGAATGTGTTTTCTCTACAAGTGGGTTTTTATGTACATGCTGCAGCTACTTGTCTCCTCGCTGGTGAGAAAACTCAGGTCATCTTCAGAATACTGAAGACCCTCCCTAGGAGGGAAATATCTTTGTGGCTCTTTCTGTAACACTGTGCTGTGGCTCCTACCAGCTAGAACAAGGCAGAAGAATCTCTCTCTAACCTCAAGAGGTTACTACATGTGTTCTATAGGGAGAGTTTTCACAACCTGTATTCTGAAGCCAGTTTAATTTTACTAATTCTTAATTGTTCATGCATGGTCTTTACAGAGCCTCTTAAGTGTGATAAGTCCTTTATCAGAATTTATTTTATTTGAAATCATAAGGGTCTTTGAGGTCCTAGGCCTGCTGTGACTCTGCAAAATTCCTACAGATTGTTGCTAATGTTTTTTGCAAGAGCTTTCCTATTCTTTGCATATTGATACACTGTGCTCATCTCTCATATAACCAGTGCAGCATTTTGTTGTAAAACGTTGTTGTAAATCACTTTTATGTTTTAAAGTGTCTTTGCAAGGTGGTGGAATGACTTAGCAGAAAATATTGCAGTTGCTGACAGTAGATTCTTTCCCTTAAGAGATAATGCTTGCAAAAAAAAAAAAGAAAAAGATAGTGTAAGCAGAAAAAAATCTGGAAGTCTCATTGTCCACTTTGGTTCCATGACCTTGGATGTAATTAGAAGACTTCCTAGTTTTTTTGCTCAAGCAATCTGTAGATAGTCCTATACACAAACTTCACTGATTTTATGAGAGAGGAAAAATTATCCAGTCTAGGAGCTTGAAATGAAAGGTAACTACATTGATTTTCTTTTCCTAAGAAATTTTTATTAAAAATTGACCTCTCTGAGACCTGAACAAATAGAGACTCTTACTTTTTATGTTAGTTCCATCTACTAAGGAAAAAAGGAAATCAGGTTTTTGGTTGGTTTTTTCCCCAAAAACCTTTATCTAATTAAAAAGGTATGAGTATTGCCTTTATTCTACAAGGTTATTTGATTAATTATATTATCTATTTCACTAGTGAGTATAGTCCTTAGATGTATTTGAATGAAAATAGGACTTTTTAATCTCACTGTATTCATTGTATCATGGGAAATCCTATTCCAATTATTTCTCTTTCTCTTTTTCCTATGATCCTATTTTAAATATCTGATGTCTGTGATAGCAGTTATGCGAATTCTGATTTTTGTAATGCATATCCTGTTTTACATATCTTTATTTTATTACAGTTAACCAGATCAGACCCAAGTGCTATCAGCCATAATGTGCCTTGTAGCATTGTGACTTAGTTCATGTCTTTCTTGCCATGTTTGTCTTTTCTATTGGTTGCACAGAAGTTAAGAAGACAGTGTGGCAGTGCTGGTTATTTATTTATTTTCTTTAGTCCACTCATTCTTTGTTTTTGGACCTCAGGAGGAATTATGGGAACTCTCATGCATTGCTAGCCAGTGGTGAGGGAGGAATGTCTGAGGGTCAATGGGTTCACAGGCGTACTTAGACTGAGGCTGTAGGAAGAAGAGCCCCCCCAGACCAGCACAGATTGTTCAGGTGGCTGTGGGCAGCATGAGACTGCAGTGGCACTTGCACTGCTCCAGGAGCACAGTGCAGCTCTCCTCATCACCTTGAAACTTCACATGCAAAAAGGCTCCGCAACTTCCTGGACTCCTGACCATGACAGATCTGAGGTTATTTTGGGGGAATGGCTGCTGGTGCTTTCTGACAAATCCAGTTCCCTCCTGGTGAATTTTTTTAAGAAAGGGAAGAGTGCACGTACTTAAAAGTGAGTGCCAATCATCTTAGGGCAGTAGCAGCAGATGACATTCTTTCTCCTCACCATTTTATCCTCAAACTGGTAATAGTCTCTGACAAGCATTGCTGTGATTAAGTAAAGAGACAGATTGCCTTGTTAAAGGTACTTCACAGAGAAGGAAAAAAAAATACTTTTAGGACTGCTTAGATTAATAATTCATAGTTAGCTGATGTAGCAGGACAAACAAAGTACACTCAAAGTTCCAGTTACCTGGAGATCATGAATGTCACTGCATCCTTAACATAATGGACAAGATGCTGCTTCAGGAGTTCCAGGGACAATGTATTCATTGTTCTCCATTTAGTCCAATGTAGCAATTAATGTGATTAAGCTAGTGCCAAATCTGCTTTAAATACTATTGCACTGGGTCGTTAACTTTAACACTGTCATCATGTTCTCCCTTGTGCCTCTGCCTTATTGAAGGAAGGTACTAATTCTTAGCATTCACTTGAATCAAGAATATATTAATGCTTCTCTAGTTCTCAAGATATTACTCATTGTTCGTGTATTAGGAATTACATTGGACTAATAAGGGAAAAAAAATTCAGTCCTATATCCTTTAGCAACTTCAAACTCTCACTGGCATAATAGCAAGTATCTTTATACCCTTAGTTTGCAAAGCTATTGGTGTTTAGCCAGTTGTATGTGTTGTTTTTTATCTTGATGGATGCTCTGTTAGGAAACATTCAAGGCTGCCTAGAATTAAAGAAAAGTGGAGCTGTTCATAGGTCCCATAAAGGATCTGATGCAGTGTAGTTCAGAAGGTAATTCTCAAGCAGTTCCTTTAATTCAAAGTACCCATCAAGCTGAGCTGGATTTTCTAGGGAGCACTATTGGGATTGGCTGGACACTGCTGCAAGGGGTGCCTGAAGATGTGGGTAGTAGGTCTAGACACCAGTGAAATGGTTTTTAGAAATAACTTAGATAATTGTGCAAACTGCATAGGAAATTTTTTGAGTTTCGAAAATTGACTTGTGTTTCAAAGAGTCTCAGTGATCAGAATGAAGAGAAATTCATCCTGCAGAGACTTAGGAAAAGGTTCTTGTGTCAGTTAAACAGCCATGAACCCACAGAAACACTTATTCAGGTAGCAACTGGTGCATGTGACTTCTAGTCTTTGTCCAAAATCCCTCATGTACTTGAAACTCTGAAGTGATTTAATGTCACATGTAACAGTATCTCTGTGCTAGAAAATTATTGTAACGAAAAAGGAAGAAAGAATGCATTGATTTGTTTATTACAGATATCAGCCTGTCACTGCTCTCATTGTTCACATGTGGGAACAGGGGTAAGAAAAATGTCTAAAATAAATTCTTATTTTATAATTTGCATGTATTTGATTTTAGGAGAATGAGTCCTTGGCCTTGAGGTTAAAGTGGAGAGGAAATGCACTCATGTGGGTCCATGTCTGAAAAAATTCCTAGGGAAGCATTGAGTAAGCACATTTATCTGCTAGTGGTTTTCAGACATGCTCTTCAAATGTTCGTGTTGCTTTACTTGGCAGAGTTTTTAAAGTATTCAGATATTAAATTGCAAACATGTTGGGTTCACCCACCACGATATGTGAAAGTCTGTTAGGAACCAATGTGGGAATTGATCTGTGAACTCGGTTCCAGTAAGATCAGAATACATTCACAACTTAGGTTTGCTGTTCCATGTGCAGAAAAGCACGGAGTTGTCCAAGGCTTGTATGCCTAGGAACAATCACTGAATTAAGGTAATGTTATTCAGAAAAGTTAAGACCTCCATAAGTGAGATTTGTACTGCATCAAGAACAAGTCAGGCTATCATCAAAGTATAAATGTGAGAACGTTTATTTTTACTTTTGTGACTACTTTTTAAAGATGTGTAACCTTCTCTGAAGTTCATAAAGCACTCAGAGATCTCTTTCTGGAACAAGCAAGGCTGTATTTTTATGTACCAATCTATATGAACAGCTACATGTCCAGAATTATGCTTGCTTTTAACCTCTTCCTTATTTTTTCTTCTGAGTTCTTGTAGTTTTCAAAACAACCCTCTATGCTTTGCAGTTTGACCTGAAAGGTCAGAATTAAGGGTATACAACCCTGTTCCTATAGAGCTGGTGAAGAATGTAGTGGATTCTATTTCCCTTGTGTATAACAGGAGCCATGTTGTGTTAATTAACTATTTTCATAGCTGCATCATTTCCTTAAAAAAAAATAAATTGAAGAACTGGTTGTGGCTGTGGGTAGAAGTTAACTTCTTCACTTTCAGCCCTGGTACATACCATAAACTGAATTACCTCTAATAGCCCTTCTGTTCCAAAATTGTTATTTTTTTGTCTCGGCAGCCTTTGAAAGCATATGTCTGCAGCACTTTGTATCTGGAAATAAACTGAGGGAACTTTCACACTACTGTAGAATCATCTGACTTCATAAGTACCACGGAAGATGGAATTTTTCTTGTGCACATGCCAGATGGATTCCACGGATTCCATACTGCACACTCTGATCCATAGTCTTGGCAATAGTTTCTAGTGTACATTTGAGCTTCAGTGTTTAATTTGTAATGACCTTCACTTCATTAGTTAATGATTTTAAAGTGTATCATCCACTACCTGTTGGTTTTTTTATTTGGTAGCTGTGTACTTCTAGGAATTGCTTCCCAATAGATTCTCTTAGTGTTTTAGGTTTTTAGAAGGAGGTGTGGGTGGGAGGAAAATTTCTTACCTCTTGGACATTTTCAAACTTTTTTACAAAATTGGGATTGAGAATATATAATGCTGAAGAAAATATCCTTTTAATGACCTAGTCCAGAAAACTGGACCTTCTCTATGACAAATCCTACACAAAATATATTTTTGGGCAGAGCAGGTATATCTGCACTTCTATCCTTTGCATCTTCCTCAAATACTGATTAATTTTTTCTATTTTATAATGATAAAACACTGTGAATGTTCTTTGGATGTTCCCTTTTCCAGGTACTTTCCAGGGAAAATATGTGTCTGTTTATCAGATGCTCTAGGTGTTTATTGCTCTTGCACAGTTCCCCAGAGGATTTGTTATTTTCTGTGGGAATTAGCTCAACCTCAAACTCTTATTGTGATGTGTGCCTGTCAGGAGTAACTTGGGGGGCAGGTGGGAGGTGAGAAGATGCTTCTCTGAATAAGAGACCCTGTGAAATCCTCACTTGGGACAAAAGAAAGACTTGTGTTTAGGTAGCATGGGATTTGTTTTTGGATGAAAAGAGGGGAATAATTTCATAATGTATCTCTCCTAGATAAAGTGGCAGCAGCCTGTTTTGGCTGCATTCCAAAGGACTCGTGGCACATTAAATGGATTCAGGGGAGTAAGAGGGAAACCAAGAGCTTTAGGTGTTATTTCATGTAGGCTCATGTAAAAAAATTCCAAATTCTGTATATGTATTTTTTCCATATGTAATGAGCTCATTAGTTCCTCAGAGAACACAGAGCTATCTGAGGATAAGAAATGTTACGCCCCAGACTAGTGAAAAATAATTCCCAGGGTGAATTTTTCAAACTTTTCAGATGAAAATCATGCAAAATTAAAAATAGAAAAGTGCATTTCAAGGTTAAGAGATTATTGCTGTGAGATGAGTAAAAAACATGCATAAATTATGCCTACTAGAAGAAGCCTTTTAAACTATTATTCTTACTAGTGTTGCACTCAGTATTTGTAATATAGAATCTAAGGAATTCTACTTGATGCCTGTATTTAAGTTATGGTGGAGTAGTTTATAAGCAGAGTAACATGCTCAGTGTTTCATATTAACAACAAGTAAAATAAAAGATCTGCCATGAAAGGGCATGAAAGAGATTTAATGTCTAAATTCTGTACATTGGCCCTTCATTGAGAAGATCATCTCCCCTCAGGGAATTTGCTTACTTCAGAGCAATTGCTAGCACTTTGAACTGCATTTTGAGTTTGGTACAAAATATATTGGTCTGTTTGGAGCTTGATGACCATGTCATGTAAAACCTACACTCAGTAAATGGCATGCAAGAACAGTATAAATATCAGTGTGTATGTATAGATAGCTAACACATAATTACCAGTAAGCTGTCATCATGAATACAAAATTATGGTGATTATGAGAACAGAAAATAACTACCTTTCTGCCTCTCTTTTTAATAGTAGTACATATTCTCATGTGAAAACCACAAGTTCTTTTCCAGGTCACTTTGGTGCGCTGCTCCTTTTTGTGAAAATCTTGAGAAAAAACATTCTGAAAAAAAGAGATTTTTCAAGCCCTCATGGACAATCCATATTTGAAATTTTCCAGCAAGTTAATCTCCTTTGCAGAGCAAGTTCATTATTGATCACATAGTTTTAGGCATAAAATACCATAAAGCTGCAGAATCTACAATAGATTTCTAGCAAATTAGCAAGAGTGAGGTAGCATGAAAAAGATCAAGTACACCTTCTGATTCTTGCTTTTCCAAAGAAGAAATAGATTTTTTTCATGCAGTAATGGAAAATTCTCCCAGAGCATGGCTTGTCTAGCATGCATTTCCAGAGGGTATCATTACAGATTATGGACTTTGGTTTGCCCCTCCTTAGGACTTCAGAATTTTGCAGAGCAACAAAATTTGATTGCCATGTTCTCAGTGCATCCTTGAAAAGTCCACGATAGAAGCAATATCAAAACCATCAAAAGATGCAAGCAAACAAGTGTTAAAAGGCAAAGTATGTGTTCGTGTAAGTGATACTGAACTTCAAGATTACATCTGCAGAAGACCCTGCTGCTTGGGGGCTATAATGCAGAATAATTACAGAAAAATCGCAGAATGGTCAGGCAAAATCATCAGCCCTTGGTTATTTGAACAGGCCTGTTGTAATGATGCTCTTTCCAGGGAGCATTTAGATGTAATGTGAGGTTCTTATGGATGTTGGATATACATTACAAACGTGAATATCCTATTTCTTGTCTTCTCTGAAATGACTTTTCACACTACCCTACTCTTATGTCTTTTTATTAAAAGGGTTTGCAGCTTGCACTGATGCACTAAAGGTGCTACTGACAAAGAAACCTTTCAACTTTTTGAAGTTGAAAAGTGATATGTTTATTTTGCAGTGTTGGACACATGTGAGGTCACCCTCCAAAAAGCATGTGCAATTCTCTAAAGCATTGACTTTCCTTATATTCACAAATGTCTTACATATTCATCTAAGTCACCTGAGATGCCTGTACATATGCATCACCTATCCCCGCTCAGTATTAAAATGAGCTGAATGTTCATTACAGTTGTGCAGTTCTTCCTTTAATTTGGGTTGGTGATCTCTTGAAGATGAAGTCAGATGTCTTCCTCTTTACTTTGTCCCACTGCCAGGCCTTCTTGACCCTTGGTCATGATCCAGGCCTTGTCTCTTGGCTCCAGCTATCTTAGACGCCAGGTGTGTTCTTTGGTTCCTGCTCTTTTACAATGCTGAATGTCCTCCCTGTTGCTTCTAAGAACATAACTAAGTCGAATACATGATCTATTGTCTTCGCTTCAACTGCTTCAACTATACCTATATGCTAATAATTAAACCTTAGTTTCTTGCTTCTACCTTGCTAGCTACAATATCAACTTTTCTTTTTAACCCTTGATTCAGCACATCTCTGTGTTTCAGACTGTGGTTAATGCATTTGCATTCCCTGCTTGTGCAGGTGCAGTTCCTAATCCCAAGGACAGTGACCCAGTTATGTGATAAACGTGCAGGTCGGCTGTGGCATCACTTCTCCAACTGAGGCCTGGCAGATTCAGTACAACAGGTTTTCATTGCAGGGATCATCTCCACATTACTGATCAAAAATTTGCATGTGCCAAATGCTGTAATAGTTCCCCTATAACATTCACTGCAGAAGGAACTCCATTCAGTTTCAGGTTTCTGGCACAGAAGAGGTGAAAAGCTGTGTGTGGTTCTCACTATGGAATTAGGCTGTGGAACCCTTCTACCATGTTGTAGACTTTATTCAAATTCAAAAAGTGGCTATGCAAATTTGTGAAAGTAAAATTCTTGAAGGATGGGGAAGCACAAATATATCAACTCTGGGTCAAGAAGTCTGAGGTGCAAGCTGGTGGAGCTTGTGAGAATATATTTTAGTGTTATCATTCCAAGTTATTTTTCTTTTTATTTTTCCTTTACGTTCACTCTTGGTATCTGTTGGAGCTGGAGCACTGTTGACTGGCTGGCTTAATGCAGAGATGCTTACAATAAGTTCTTAAAATCTTTAAGGATTTTTTCACTAGAAAAATTAAAATTATTTAGCAACAGAGTCTTTCACAAAAGTCTTAAGGGTGCTTCAGTCCTTCTCAGGTAGGGGGGAGTTGATGATAGCCTCCAAACTGAGGTTAGATATGTTTGTATCTTCTTGAACCTAATTCTCTTTGTTATTTTCTCCCTGATGGCTGTGCCTTCTGGGGTTCTACCAGCAAGCTCAGGCTACCTGATTTAAACTGATGTTCCCCTCTTTTTGAGGTCAGTGATGGTTGAGTTACTGCCCTGGTGTGGAGTGGGAAGAAATGTGAATAATTCACTTTATTATGTAGAAAAGCCAAGTAATCGTAACACAGATGGAATTCAACTATATCATTCTATCTCCTTCCCTATAGGTGCTTGGACTTGTCTCAGCATATTGCCTGGTTTCATCAGAGTAACAAATCCAAAAAACTGTCAGGTTTCCATTATCACCATGTCTTTGGCACATGAGGTAGATTTAAAGTAGATAATTCATGAGAATACTTTGTTGGAAAGGGCTATGCTGAAATGTGTGTGACAGATGTCAAAGAAATATTGCTGATATATTTTAAGTGCTGCTCCCAATTGAGGCATTCCTGAAAGTGTAAATATCCTTTAGCAACAAGGAAAAAATCCTTCTGTACTCATCAGGAAGTGCTTTGTAAATGGTTTTCTGGAGCCAGGCCGAACATTTATGAAGCTGACAACAGACAGAGATAGAATACCAATATAAAATCATCCTTCAGGATAGCATTCTGGGACACACAGCTGTGCTCACATGCTACTTTCCAGCTTTTGTGTAAAGGTGATTTCCTCTTCACTGCCTTTTGTCATTTCTCAGCGCTGTAAATGGAACACTTATTTTTCAGCTTGCAAAAAACGTTTGTGTAAAATGCACGGATATTCACAAGGGCCTTGTAAATGCCAGTTACAACAGCAGATAAGCAAGTATGTCAACTGAATTTCCTTGTGTATGTGTGTGTGAGCAGGACCAGCTTGGGAAAGTTATTCAGATGGAAAAGTTGCCACAGATGCAAGACTGTTTAAACTGTATAAATAATAATAGTTACTTGTCCTGGGCATTGAAGGATAACTATGATGGAGACTCTTAAAAATTAAGACAAAATTAAAAAACAAAGTCCAAACTCTCCAAATAGTTTAGAAATTCCAGACAGGATAGGAGGATAACTGGGGGTAAAACCAGTTCACCTAGATGAGAGTGGAGGGGAGTGCATACCAAACTTAGGACAAGAACCCTCTTGCACTTGTGGCTGCTCTCAGAACCATGAAAGGAAAAAGCTGAGATTAATCAGTTTGACCAGAAAGATGTGAATGGCTGTGAGACCACAGCTGTTGGCAAGGATGTTCCCAGGAAATCTAACAGTGCCTAAGGCAAAGTGGCAATAAAAGGGAAAGAGCCACCAAAACTCTTCCAAGGCTTTGTGACTCCATGAACTGAGTGTGTTCGACTTCTGTTATTATTGGAAGATATCCTAGCAAGGTAACAGGTCTGAAATTTCCTTATACTTAACAATATTTACCAATCATTATGGCTGTAAATGACACTGAAATTAAATTTTTTTTTGGTTTTCTGAGTCAAATAAAATTGCCTTTTTTTTTTTTTTCCCTGCAAAGTATTGAGGGAATTTAGTGGACTGTAATAGGAAACAGTACTTAAAACTGCAGTGATATCGAGGAGCAAATATGAATAAAGATATGTTAAAGTGAAAATAGACATAATAACCAGAAACTAAAAAAATTACTAAATATACTGTTAAATCACAATTTAATTTTAAAAAGTGTTTTTTCCTGATCATAATTTATGTTAACTTGATATCTTTATTCCGTGCTGCAGAATCAGGTTTGTTTCAGGACAACAAGCAAATGAAAAGTCTCTGCAGATCAGGTGTGTTAGTCCCCTTCCTAAGGCACGGGGAAATCAGAAAGGTGGCTTTGTCATCTGAAATTTTCATCTTCTGCACAAGATTATAAATGATATAAAGAAACGTATGCCTTGAGGAATGTATGCATAAGGAACTTAAGCATATAATAACATCAGAATCAATGATTTCTGCCTAGAGAAGTGACCTTTCCTACAGCAGCCAGTGTTCTGTTTTATAAATATTTGATGAAACACTTTAGATGGGGCTTGTTGTTAACAAAGGAGATAAGTGGGTGTAAGTGCACTGTGCTCGCCGTGGGCTTGCTGGGCAATGCTGTCCTTACCAGCTGCTGGACCTTCCAAGAGGCTGTGGGAGGCTGTGAATTTGGCTTACACACCTTGCTGTTGCAGTAAAATAACAAGTAAAATATGTGTGTGTGCCTATGTGTGTGTCTGTTTCTATTCAAAACATTAATTCCTGCTTTGTGTCTGATTCTATAATGATGGAGTTAAAAATCTATTTCTGTGTTTTCATCCAGTGTAGGCCATGCTCCAAGGCATGGCCACAGAAATTGCCGTTCCTCTTGGTTTCTGTCTGCAAGTTCAAATGAATTCCATGATGTGATACTGTCAGCTAGTTTTGTGCTTTCATGTATTTGCTCAAAAAGAAGCACACTTTTGATGTTGTTCTACTTATGTCTCATCAAAGGTTTCGTAGCAGCTGCATTTCATGGTTCTCTGCAAAACCACCTGGAAAACATCCATCGTCTGAAAGTGATATTCTTAAGAGCGCCTTGCAGACTCAGATTTGCAGGTTGCTGAATGCTGCTAAATTGAAAACGACCCTATTTGAAAGGAAATGGATGCCGTCAATCCTTTAAGAATATCAAAAGCTACAGTACAAACAGCTCACAAAATGTAATGGGTGTCTAGAGATCCAGCTGTAAAGCTGCAGTGTAGTGCAATCTGTTGAATTTTAGTCATATAGAGTAAGATTTTGCATATCTCTCTTAAAATGATTTTATAGTGAATGGCTATTTTAAACATTTGCTGCATATGTGATTACCTGTGCTTATTGAAAAGACAAGACCTGTATTTAAAGGAATTGTACTTAAATACTCCTGTTACTTTTGTGTCTTCCCCTATCGAATTGTCAAAGAGAAAAGCATGTGCATTAAGCTTTACTTCTGATATCCAAAAGTAAATGCATTTAAAAGAGCATTAAAAAAGAATCATTGCTGCAGTTCAGAAATGGTTAGAAGAGTACTTGAAATACTATTTTTTTAAAGAGAGATGAAGAATAAATTATGCATGTTTGTGATGAAGTTACTCATGAGGTCCTCAAGGAACTGTTTGTGTACTTGTGCTGGCTTATATCTTCTATATCTGCATAAATTATTAACAAAAAAGGTTAATAGTACTATCAACAACAAATTTTGTTTCCTCAATGATCTTAAACACTGAAAACTTAATTGGACAGCAGAGAGTTTGAGAAGGATCTTTTAGAATTGTATTATGCAGTAATATAATAGCAATTTTTTAAAGAGTGCCAGGTACTAAGCAGAGGAAATCCTGATATAATTCTATGCTGATCTCTAAGGTGGCTGTTGCTATTCAGAGGAAAAAAAATCTCAGATATTCTTGATGGTTCTCTAGGAGTGGCAGCTGAAGGTTTACACTGGATTATTCCAAGTGGCTTTAGAAAACACTAATTTTGGTGAAAATTCTATGCTTTTTTTTAGCAAATCCATTTTGAAAAAACCCCCCTTTATTAAAAGTGTTCTTATGTCCACCTTGTTCCTTTAAATTAAATTGGTCAAATGAAATTAAGATCCTTAAAGATCCAAAATTAACATAAAATACAAAATAAAATGAGAAACTCTGTTGTCTCTTTTTGTTTGTTTTATTCTATCACAATCTGCTGTTCCTTTCCATCAGTGGTTTTTAGTGGCACTTAATGCTGTGATTCATACCATTAATTTATTCCAAGAATTACATAGATAATATGTAATAATTAACTACTACATGCTGTAGTATGGGTTTCACTAACTGCTACATGAAAGGATGGATATCTCCATACTGATCTGACAATTTTTGCTGTTCAGGTGATATAAAGGAGCCAGATGCTGGCTGTAATTAATCAGTAGAGAATTGTTCTATTGATGGAAAGCTCTCAGATGGAATAAAGCACACAGAGCTGGCTTCTGCACCAAACACTTCTGCCTCTCTGATATCAGAAGAGGGACAGCATTTTGATCCATTAATCCAGCTGATATGTAATGTTTTATGAAAAACATATGTTGCTAGGACATTAGGTTGGTGTTGTCTTGCCTGCAGAGTCGTGGGGCTGTAATTATTTCCTTGTTTTTCATCTGCTGCACTGGTCAGATGAAAAATTTCAGGAGATATAATGGAAGAAGAATTTGGATTCTACCATTTTTTTGAGTAATGGTTATCCTCTTAAAAATAATTCCAAAAAGTATTAGAAAGATGTCAAACGAAGCTCTTTAAACTATTTCTCCTGCTGCATTGACAAAGATGTGTGAGGATTTCATTAGTCACAAGAAGTACAAGAAAGGAGTACTCACTTTAAGAGAAATGTTTCTTTTAAAAGGGAAATTTATTGTTTTGGGTTTGCACAAGGAACAGCTAGTAAGGTGCCTTCTCGCAGGCTCACCCAAGCAAGTAGCATGCATATGTTTTCTGTCAACCTGCTTCCCTGCTTCTGCATTTACAGTACATTTTAAGGAAAGGAAGATAAATTTATACCAGGAAATAAAATACAAAATTCAAAGTGTAAAACAAAAGCGTTTTGTGGAGATTTTCTAAATGATTGCTAAAAAAGAAAATGATGTGGTTTAACTCTGCTGTAGTTTTATACCATATCCTATTCCTTCTAAGTCAAAGGAGAAAGAGATTTCTTTCTTCTGGGGAAAGAAGTTGGGGAAGATCGAAACGAGTCGTTTATCGCGGGTGTGTGTTGTGAAGGTGTTTTTCGGCCCGGAGGCAAAGCGGCACTTGGATCCCGCAGCTCCCGCCCTGCGCTGCGCCCTGCGCGACACCGGGAGGCGCCACAGTCCGCGGGAAGCGCCGGGAATGCCGGGGAGAGGGATCGGGAGTGCGGGAATGCCGGGGAGAGGGATGGGGAATGCCGGGGAGAGGGATGGGGAATGCGGGAATGCCGGGGAGAGGGATGGGGAATGCCGGGGAGAGGGATGGGGAATGCGGGAATGCCGGGGAGAGGGATGGGGAGTGCGGGAATGCTGGGGAGAGGGATCGGGAGTGCCGGGGAGAGGGATCGGGAATGCCGGGGAGCCAGATGGGGAGTGCTGGGGAGCGGGATCGGGAATGCAGTTCTACGGCAAATCGTGGGAACGGGGCCTCTCTAAAGGAGCCCTCGCTCCTAGAGCTGAAGCTCTGAGTGGCAGCTGACCTTTCTGCCGCTCCCCCGAGAGTTTAGAAATGCGCGGTGATAATTATTCTTTCTGTGCTGATCTAACACTGGGGCTGTCCCAGTGGAGTATCAAAGTGAGTAGAGGTGGTTGAAAGAGAAATTCCCCAAATCCTGCTCCTTTCTCGTTTTGTTTCTCTTTCTCCCCCTCCCCCCACCCCCTTATTACTATTATTATTATTTTATTTTAACTCTCTGTACATTAGTTACGGAATTCTGGGCCAGACCCTTCTTTGGAATTTGCTCGTTTTTTCTGGACTTTTTTCACCTTTGGCTACAGTCATTCCTACTTCAAGGTGCAATGACAATGGCTGATAGCTTTGAAGTGAAGTAACCACCTGGAACCTATTTCTCCCAGGTGTGGGTGCTGAGCCACATTTAACTGCAGTCCTCATGGCCCTACAGGTATTTCTCCCTGGTATTCTCTAGAGATCTGTGGCAGAGAGACAGTGCTGATTTTTTTTTCCTCTTGTCATCAACACCATTAGGACTCACAGCATCCTTATGTTGGCTACAGGAAGGTGCAAAACCTCCTACCAGGTTATTCATCCACTTTAGCTTTTTGTTTGGGATCACAAAAGATTGGCATTGCCACCTCCAGGATGTGATGAAACCAAAGTGCATGGGTGTGGCAGACGATGCTGTTGTAATCCAGTTTCTCTTTGGGGTAATGCATAATTCTGACCAGTGGCTATCATTTCATCATAGTTGCCAGAGTGGAATTCTTACAGACCTTCCAGGTAGGTTTGACTCAGACATCAGCTGAGTTACTGCTGGTATGATGCATTTCAGAGTCAGTGAAACACTTTGCACCTGGGAGTCCCTGCAGCCCTGTGATGAAAGGGGGCAGCTGGGGCCTGGAAGGGCTCTTAAGGCAGAGTAAATCCCCAGTGCACCTCGAGGACCTCTCTGGGCAAAAGAGCCCATGCAAAACACCAGTGTGGTATAAGAAGCTTATGACAAACACATCTGAGGCAAGTAAATCTTCCCATGTCTTCATGTGAATACTGGATGCTTTAAAAAACTGTTTTAATTAATTAATATATTTTTAGCTATACTTAGAGCTCATTAAAAAGCTAAGTGGATCAAAATCTATGGGTTATGATACAGTTATAGACCATGTGTGTGGTAGTCTAAGAATCTATATTCAGCACCTGACAACACAGACTCGACAGTTTCTGTGCTTTCACTCCCACATGCTATAAATATACAATGGAAAAATCTAAGTGTTAAAAATTTCAAAGTGTTTCCCAGGCTGTTCCTATGATGAAAAGAATGTGTCAAAGTGGGTCATAGGTGAGAGTGGAGAATGGGATCTGCTGTTCCATGATCTTATTGCCTCACAGTAATGCTAAACTGCTGTAATGGTGATACTGTACATCCTGGCAGGTCAAAAAAGTGAGAGCAGCGCAAAGAAAACCACAACTCATTTAATCATTGAGATTGAAAAAAGTGTTAAAACTAGCGTCTTATTTCTTAAGGTGAAACATCTTTGAACTGCCTTTGTAGTTATTTCAGTTTTGTTTTATACATTAACCTACCTGCCAAACAGCTCACAGATATAGGGGCACAGCTGGGCACCACTTTTGGTTTTGCTTCTGAGGAAAGTCTATCTTAGGTAAACCAGTAAACACTTGAGTGGCTATTGAACATTTTGAACTTCTAATACTGAGCAAAGGAATCCTTCAGTTCTCCAGGATTTCATTCATAGTTTTTGCATGGAATTGAATGTTTAAAAAAAAAAAAAATCTACAAGCAGAATGTTATATCTAAATTCTGATGTGAATCCCCATAAGAAGAACACAAGATTTCTGGTGTATATGTTTTTTCCTCATTCCTTGTTGACCAGTTTTCATTAGTTTTCTCTAACTAATAATCTACTGTGTATTAACTTCTCTTCAGTTTCTCCTATCTTTTTTCCCTCTCTAAAGTAGGTACAGACCCAATGTGTAGAGGTGCTCCTGCAGTTCAATGGAAATTGCAACAGAGTTAGTGTTAAGACGTATTCAATCCTCTCCCTTACAAGTGTACATCATGTGTTTTTCATTATGTATTTTCTCAAGGATGGTAAAATAGAACTTAAAAGTTACTTGCTCAGCTCAAAATCACTCCCCTATTGATTTGGTTACCTTCTTGCTGCTTTTGCCATGCAGGCCAGCAAGCAGTTTTTGTTTTCTTTGGTGAAGTTAATTGATGAGGAGAGAGAGAAGGTGGAAGAAAATACACTTGTCCATATCAGAACATTTTCTATGCATTTCAGCAATGCTCATACCAAAACAATTATTCTTGTTTTTCATTAATATCCCTGTAAGAAGAAAGCAATTTTCATCTAAGCATGGTTATTTGTTTTCCTCATGAAATCTTGGAATGCGTTATTAGAAATATTCAGAGAGCCACGCAATTGGGGGTGCAGTTGTGTTCCGTAGGGAAGCCTTTAATGATTTGTTCCTGAGACCTTCCTTCCTCTCTGTGCTGTGAATTGGCATGGGTGAGAATAATTATTGGTTTCAGTACAATCTGTACCAGTGCCCTTTGGAACAGAGGGCTGAAGCTGCAGTGTCTAATTGTGGGATAGATGGATTTATAGTAAGCTGTGGTCTGCAGGGCACAACACTTCCTGGCCACACCATGCCTTCTTCTGCACAGCTCTGCAGCTGCCTGTCCCATCTGCATTTTTACAGATGATGGATGCTGTTCCTGGTCTCTGTGAATGAATCAAAAAGGAAAAAAAATTCTTGCTATTACTTCCATCATTTGCTTATAGTTTCTGAGTTTCTTGTATTTCTATACTGGCACTATTTGAAATAATTTTTTTTTGCAGATACTTTTCTGCTCATATCCACAAGACGACTTAAATGCAAAAACTAATATTAGTTGTGTTTAAGAGTTTTAATAGGGCTGTGTTTATTAGTGCATGATTTTGTTATCTTGCCAAGAACACGTTATGACATTTTACATACTTGGTGTTTTCTAAAAATGTGGAAATACATGTGAAGAATAATTTTTTATTTCACATTTTTAGGAAATAGGAAATAAATAGGAAAGCTGAAGCATAAAACCGGAAAGACTCACTCAGTGTTCACAAAAAGGCTGCTGCTGAGCTAGAAATAACCTGAAGCTTGAGCTCTTAGAATCCTACTTTAGTATTCATTACTGATCCATATCATGGCCTATTTGAAATATAAGGGAATCAAGATTTTATTTTGTGTTACGTTTCTTTAAATAGAAAATATTTCTCCTAATAGAGGATCCTGTGCTAAATACAAATGATTGTAAGCTACTGAATCCACAATGACTCAGTTCTTTCCTTTGTTGGTTTGGAATGATTTTTTTTTTTAAATTTTTGTTGTTTTTGTTGCATGAAGTTACAAATGTATTATTTCTACTAAGTGCTGGTCTTGATCTTGACATCATGCAAAATCTCAACTTCCCATTCCCTCTGCTGAGAATCTTAGAGCGCAGAGGAGAGAGACACTGTGAATAAGAAACTTTTTGATTAGTTGGTTGTTCATCATAGTAGGACTATGTCTTTTTCTTATGTTTCCTAAGTATTATTACATAGTAAATACAAATTTATTTTTAATTGCATGGAATGTATTTTCCTGGTACTCAGCAAATGAAACTGTATCAACCAAACTGCAGCTCCATGCAAAACAATACTACAGAAAACAATACCTGGATTTAGAAAAAATAATGCTCTTTTTTCTTTATTTTAATGTCCCTGTTACTTTATTCATCATACTGTTCAGAGTACTAGAAAGGGTGAAAAAAATTTAATTTTAGTGTGTCTGTGTCTAAGTGGTGTATTTTGGGAAGTGTTCAAAAGAATGAAATGAGTGTGCTGAAGGAATCCATGGTGCCTGTGCTGGAAGCAGCCTCTTGGGAGCTGCAATCTGCAACTGAGGCACGATGCTTTTAAAGGAATCCATGCTGCTTTACAGGGCACCTTGGCATCATTAGCATTTATTTCTATGACTGCATAGTGGAAATCATTAATCATCTTTTCTTGATTGGTCCCTAACCTGGACTATTTAGATTTGAGGCACTGATTCCCTAGGAGTCCACTTTTATAAAGAAATGCTGTCCATTTCCGTTCAAGAAAGGACACTCTTGGGAGTGCACATGGATGCAGGAAGTCTTGTCTGTCTTTTGGTGTTTTCTTTTGGTGCTTTCTTCTCCAGGCAAATAGATGATCTGTGTTTGAATTCCACATCCTGATTCTTCTTGAGTATTTTCTTTTGATATTCTCTGCATATGACTTTGCCTCAATAAGTACATGCCAAAAAATGAATGTGCAATCAAAAAATGTTTCCAATGCGTAGTGTGTTAAAGAAATTAATTTCAGTCAATAAATACACCAAGTAATTTTTAATATGAACCAGGCAGTGATTTGATGCAAAAAAGTATAAAATAAGAGGCAAAGAAAAATCCATTGGTTGTGAAATTGGCATTAATGAGTTCTAATGTTAACGGCATAGTTCTAACATTTCAAACAACCAGTGGTCCACAGGAATGTGTTGGTATTAACATGTGTACCACAACATGAAACACTGCTGTGCAATATGGGTTAAAAGTATACTTTAAAGAGAATTACTGCAATTTGATTTAATTATATTCATAATAGGCATTCACAGAGCTTCCTGGTTATAACTAATTAATCAACACAGAGCACATACTTACTAAAGCCAAGGACAGCTGTGGCATATATATGCACAAACATAGGAAATATGGAATTCAGCCATCTATACTCTGTGGTGCAAATAGCTTTGCATCAGTTAGAAAAGGGACCTTCCCAAAAAGCTTAGAGTACAAATATATTTATATATTTGCACACACAGACATGGCTATATGTATGTGTTCATAAAAAAATATTCTTCATTAAATAGTTGTTTGTATTTCACTACTAATTAATGTGAAAACTTGTGTTGGTATTTAAACAGCTGCTTCCTCAAGTCTTTTTAATGTGCCTCCACATTTTTCTGATGTTCTTATAAAGTTTTTGAGGTTGCAGGTAACTGTCATGTTAGATCTCAAATCTTCAGTTTCTGAAAGCACTCTGCAGTCAGCTGCCAGTTTTTATTAATTATTTCAATTTACTCTTTCCTTAATATTTCAGCTTTCTCAGCTTGTAGCTCAAACTCCTGAGAAAGGTTGGTTTGCAGCTCCAGCAAGTTCTTCAGCAGCTGCTGCTGGTTAGTCAGCATTTTATAGGTGATTGTCATTGTAGAGTACAGCAGTAAAAATGCTGTACTGAATAATGCCATATATATTTAATAAACTTTCAATTTTTGCAAGCAACATAAACCCTAAAATGATTCTTAAAATAGGGGTCTTTCCAATATCTTTTCATCTCTCATACCTAGAAAATACAATGCATATTTTCTGAGCCTTCTCGCAGAAATTTCCGTGGTCAACCACCATGACTGTTTTGCAGTTCTGCTTTGCTGGGTAGGAAGCTGCCCTGTGTTGAGGGGAGAACGCTTTCATTTCCAGCTTTTATCCTGGGGAAGGGTTTTATTTCACGAGAAGGTTATTTGTGTGGTGCTTCTGCAACGAGCTGTGAAAGTAACTCTGAAATTTCTCTCCCAGAGCGTTCCCCAACCTGAGGATCTGATGTGACAACGCCTTGGCCCTGGTCCTGACTGCACTGCAGGCTCTTTGCACCATGCAGAGCGCAAGGTGACTCTGGAGCCAGGTTAATTGGCCATGGAGGGATGGGCACAACAGCAGCAGCCTCCCCCGAGGCTCCTCCGTGTGGGGCTGGGCCACGCTCGGGGAGCTGCCAAGCTCATGGTGCAGGAGCCTTTGGGAACGTTGGCAGCCAGAGAAAATCCGATTAGGCTTTGGACAGCTATGATTTATGTGAAAAGGGTACACCAATAAATGTGCAGCCAGTCCACTTGCCAGCCAGGGTGTGGGGAGGAGTGCTCACAGTGAGCTCATGTGTTCACAGGCTGGTTTGCAGTGTCAGTGTGCCTCCAGCCTGTGCTCTGTTAAAGGCATGGTAGCTTCAGTTAAAACTCTAGGAAAAATAATTTAATCAATGTTATTCTGTTTTGTTTTTTCTGCTGCACAATTATCACTGTGCTAGAAATGCCCCAGTCTGTGGGTTTAACTCCATGCCTAGGCTCGTACACAACCCAGTGTGAAGAGCTCCTCCTTCCACTGGAAAGGGTTAACAGGAGGTGAACAAGGGATGTGCAGTTAAGGTATTTGCATGAAATTGTTAGGGGGGTTGTGGGAAGCATTTTAATCTAATAATTTTTCACAAATTATTCCTTTTTTTAGAATAACACCACAAATTTGAACACAGCTAAAAGGTCCCAGGCTTTACCACACATCCCAAATTTTGCAATAACAGGAGAAAATGTGCTCTTTCAGATTGTTATGTTTTCTTCATCCATCTCTTCACTTAGAGAGGAAAGGGAAATGATATTTAATCTTTTCTCTTTTCTTTCTCATCCTCCTACATAGAAAATTATGGCACTGAGTCAGGTGGGTAATTCAGAATAAAAAGAATAGCTCTTGTTTACATTCTTGTATGTAGTTTTCAGAGCTCTTTTTATATTTCAAAATTATTTTCTCTGATAGTTCGTGGTGTAAATTTGGCAGACTGTTCACACTGCATTTATTGATGATTCAATACCAATTGTCCTTCTCTGAGAAAGTAGTAATGATTTTTTTTCATACTTTTTTCTTTCTTTCTTTTGCTTTTTTTTTTTTAAATATTCAAATCTTGGCAACAATTGCATCATTCCTCCACTAAATTTTGAAAAATATTCATGACCATAAGGGAACTATATTTAAGAATCCCTTTGTGACTTTTTGTAATAGAAGTGTGCAAAAATAATAGGACTATTACAAGTGTAAAAGACTATGTACATACTTTTTGTGTCTTAGAATTTAAATAGATGAAGTATCAGGACTCAATTTTTATCTTCTCCACTACTGAGTCAAAATAGCAACAATGGAGTTTTTGGGGTGGTTTTAAGATACCCAGGATGCCACAGTTTGAGCAGCTTTGGCTTTGGCATTGGCTCCCTGGAGTGTCAAATAATAACAGAAGTGGTGGTATTGATCCACACTGTGGCAATAAGAGCAAATCCTTTGGATTACCAGGCCCTCCTTGGAATAGGCAAATTATGTGTTTATTTTAGGAGAAAGAGTGAGGAATTGAATAGGCTCAGAGTTATCCTGGGCTAGGTGCATCCAGACCCTGACTGAGGAATATTGGCCAGTTAGTGTTAAATCCTCTCAAATGTAACTTTAGCTTTTTTATTGCTATCCCAAGTACCTCTAGTAGCATTTATGTTTGTACTCTTGAAAGCATATTTATTAATGAGAAAAAGAAAATTGTTAGATACTCTATGTTTACAAAAAATAAGGGCTTAACCTCACTGGAATGTTTGCTAATCATCAAATGGTCAGTATTGTATGCTCCTGCTTGAGCACAGATGTGAAATACTTGTTCTGCAGGAGATGCAAAGGCAGACATGAGGTGGGGAGCAGGTGATATTTAAAGGAGCAAGTTCATAATGAGGGGGCTGATAATAGCCTATATTATTTACATACCATGGGACATAAAGCTTCAAAGTCAAGCGATTTAGATCTTTTCTTTGTATTTTTATGAAGTATTCTATCAAAAGCTTTCTTTCAGAACTCTGTGTTTCTACTGTATGTTTGTGACTATATTTTGAAATTTTAAAATTTGGATGTCCCAACATGAAAGGTTATTTCTGTGATTGCAGCCATCTGTACAATCATTACAGGACTGCACTGTATCCCTTTGGTGCTCCTGCCATGGTTGTAGGTTTCTTAAGCAGTGTTCTGTATGTTTTGTCATTTCTGTAGGAAAACTTCACACATTACTGGAAATTTTGATAATGTGTTAAACCATATATTTTGATTTCTTATGTGAACTATAATGGACATATAGCACATATTGCCATTTTATTCTGCTTTTGACTTCTGCCAAAAATAGTTATGTAGAGGTTTCTCTCATGTGTTTGCCACGTGCCTTATTTGATAGTCCAATCCTGAAAAACCATTTATCTGCTGGGCATAAAATAAATGATGTACCACTATAAATGATGCACCACTAGCAATGGTGCTTAGCCTTATGAGAGGACTAAAACCAGTCTCCAGTGAAAGTGTCCCATGCAAACAGCTTGGCTAACATTTCTTCTCTCGTCTCAAATGCTAATTGGACTTCAAACTGGAGCAAGTAGTCCAGCAAAACAACATAACATCACCTGAGAAACAGGCCCCTGCAACGTTTCACAGTGGGGGATGCAGCCATGCATGGCATGTGAAATTAAAGGTATGTCACCTCCTGGCATGTCAGCTGTGTCATTTCCCCCACGCCGTAGCACTGCAGGCTCGAGGTGATGTGCCACAGCTGAAAAGCCAGCATATGACAAGCTCTTCATCTCAACGAGTGTGCCAGATGCCAGGAAATTCTGCAGTCCCCACTGATGTTCTGTATAATCAGTCTCCAAGCCACTGTGCTCTCTCCAGTGTGGTATTTTGAAACACCACTTAGGCAGAACAATGATTATCTGTACTTGAGGTGTGCATCTGGAATAAAATAATGAAAATAACCCTCTCCCCCACTATCCTGTCCCTACACCTGCAAATCATTTAAATATAGCCCTTTATTTCAGAGCTCCACTTTTGCCAAGGAATATCAGAAATCCACATAAAGTCCCAAGTGCCAGATTTTGTATCTGGTTCTCTGATTTAGATGAATAATGTGTAAAAATTCATGAGGTGTGAAACTGTATATAGATGGCTCCTACTGCTTTATGCACATGAGGACATTAAGGTTTCTTCCAAGGTCAGTTCAATTTATGCTCACCAAATCCTATCAGAAATGTCACTTGCCTTCAGACACACCACATGATTAAGAATTTTGTTAATACTAGCTTACTGTCCCACCATACTCACTTTTGAAGCCCTCATATTATAATAGGAATGATGTGAAGACCATTAAAGATGTCATGATATATTGTTGTAATTTAAAAATAAGGACTGCTAGCTACTGTCACAATCTTCATCTTCCACATACTTAAGAGCTAGATTTAATATTAAATTTGGTTCTAAGACTTGTTTAAAAAATAATCACAATGGCAGCAGATATACCTATGCTTTTTTTTTTTTACACTTGTTTCAAATATGCTCATCTATTCTTTATTTGGACTCATCCATCCCATTAGTGGAAATAGTGTTTATAACAGAATGTATTTTCCTTCCCTGTTCAAAACAATTAGTTGATCACATATACTGGCCAGGGAAGTTTTTCACTAAAACCATATTGCAATTAGTAGCACTGTCAGTCCTTGTAACTGTGGATGGTTGCTAACTGCAGGTATTGTTAATGCCACAACAAAGAGTTGTTTCTAAAGCATGCAACTATGTACTAAAGAATTTACTGCCTGGATTTGATTAAACTGTTGTGGATAAAAGAGTTGGCTTACACAAAGAGGAAATTGACCAAAAGGTGTGATAATGGAATAATGTGAGATAAAAAAAACTACCTGTTAGAGTGGTCCAAGGGGAAGAATTAATACCCTTTATTTAATGTTAATTTATTATTTATTATATTGCATTTTATATTTCATTGGTTCTCTGTTCAGTGCAAAGTGATGCCTGTGTTTGTGTGCTTTGTGTCATAATAACTTCCACATTTAAGTTTTAGATCCCTTGCCAGTAGCTCATCAAAAAGTGTGAGGATTAGCATGAGTAATACAGATTTATGTCCACCTCGATCCAGCAATGTTCTTTTGTGGAAGAGGATAAGACATGTCATGTCTTACTTTCCAGCAAAGCTTTTCTCTGTAGCTGATCAGGTCTGTGTGTCACTGAACCTGAATACTACCAGGATTCCAAAATGATACTCTTAATCCTTGGTCCCCATTCTTCTTTGTGACTGCTAACAATTTGCAAAATTAAGTTAGTCTTTACTGCTCTTTTTTTTTTTTTCTTTTTTTTTCCCCTCATAATCTCTGAGAAGCTGTTGGTGAGAACAAATGGCTCTGAAATGGTGTTTATGCGTTTCTGGCTGTTTTGGAGGATAGGATGTGAGGATTAAATCAGTAGCTAATACAACATAACAAATGACCAAATGAGGCATTATTCATGTCTCGTGTTGACTAAAAGATAAGCTGCTACATGCTGCATTATTTCTGCACTGGAATTTCTACAGCACTTACTTTCCAGCCTACACTGAAATGAGTAGCCATGGTTAGATATAGAATGTTTGAAGTCCAACACCATCTATGACTTGATAATGAGTACCCTTGAAATGCTTCAACTTTAGGGTAAGACAAAAAATAATAATCATGGTGGGTAGACAAATTTACCCCATTTTTAGTGCTATTTGGATAGTGAGGGAGCTCTAAGCTGCCTAGGGCACAGCTGGCTTGAGAGAACTTCCCTGCAGATTTCACATTTTAGAGTTCCAGTCACTGCTGTGGCCCAACCCTTCTGTGCAGTTGTTTTGAGTGAGGTACACCAGACACACTTAAAGAAAGACAGGAAAGTTTTCATGTATCAATGATCTTGATTTTTCAGATTTACCTATGGATTCTTTCTGGGCTTCTTTTTTTCCTCCCTGAAAATGTGTTTGTATTCCTCAAGCACAAATATACAATATTTCTAGTCAGAAGATTAAAGATGTAAATATGTTGTTCCCTGAGATGTTCACATCTTTTGTGTTGTCCCTTGAGATGTTCACATTCATGCTCTGTTTATGGGGGGGAGGAAAGCTGGCTAGAGTTTTAAGAAATATTTACATATGCGAGTTGAAATGTTGCTAAATGCAACAGAAGAAGGACTCTGCTTTCAGCTACAAGAGGCATTTTTAATGCCAGCTTTAACTAAATTTTGCAAATGCTTTAATACTAAGAAACATGAGATTCTGATAAGAGGGAAAATTCTTTAAGCCTGGAATGACTCTTTAAAGTCTTCAATATTCAAATAATTAGTAAAACATATGTTGTTACAAAATAAGTATCAGCATTGTCCCTTCGAAAATCACAAGAAGAAATGTCTTCAAATTCTTGCAGAAGTAAAACATACTTCTTTGGATCAGAAATTACATATGTGTTGACTTTGTTTAAGAAATAATACCCATGTTAACCACAGTGAATTTAAATCTGTTAGAATTTTTGAAAAAGAACTCCTGGCTCCATTTTTTTGATAATCTGAATGGAATATCAGACACATATTTCCTGTTAGAGTTGTATAGGAGATAAACTTTTTCTGTTTTACAATTTTAACTTGGTCAAATTACACAAGAATGAGCTTTGCATGTCTAGTGAAGAACAGCTCAGAAGATGAGGAGAGAAACATTTCTGTAGAACTAACAGAAGCTTCAGATACGTGAGTGCAGAAACTGTTGCTTAGCCACAAATGGTTTCTGTCAGATCCAGCTTTTATCTTGGATATTCCTGAAGGAATCTGGATTAACATAATGAGACTGTTCATGAACCATCTCATCATAATTTTAGAAATTTCAGTGCTGAATAGTTCACTAGGCTTTATTATCAAGTTTCATGACTGAGACTTTTTATTTGTTCAAATACATTTGCCATGTGGAGTTTCATTAGCATTCATTTTCCTGTTTGTCAGCTGCTTTTTTGTTGTCTGAAAAAAGGAGACAAAGTATCAGTAAAATTCTGATCATCAGTGTTGATGATGGTATCATCCAAAACAACAAACAATTCCAGGTTCTCTATATTTCCTAGTGCTCTTTGAACTGGACATGTCTAAGGGGATGTTCATTATATGTTGTCACGAATTAGGAGTAATTACTATTGATTCCAAGAATTAATGGTATTGAAATCGTCTTTCATCTGGATTTTATGGTAGGATGAGAAGATCTGCATCACTTCTAAATCTGGCAGTCAAAAAATCAATCATAAAGGAGTAAGCATATGTTATATGCAGTAGTCTTTGATGAAATTATCTGGATAGAAATGTTTTCAAAATATGAAATATTTGCAGTAATACAAAAAATCTGCTAAGATTTTTCATAGACAGGGTTTTTTCCTTTCCCACATCAAAAAACAGAACAAATGTGATACAGTTGAAGAACTGATGATAAAGGGGTTTTTCTCTTTCATTCAAGTTATTGACAGCTTCTATTGCAGCTTTATATCTCTACATGAGTGTGTAGCATTTTTCTATTTCTTCTTGCTCCTTTTACAGCTTTTAAGCTATTTCCCTTCATGTAGTCTATGATTCCACTACTTTTCTGTTAAAGATGGAGAATGGTGCTTCACAAGGGAAGCAGTGCCATCTGAGATGACACCTCAATTTCTTTAAATGCTTCTGTTAGTAATATAAACAATATTTTGTATAAAAGAGTTTATTTTGGAGAAGAACTCTCTTGGAAGTTCATCTGTCCTCCAGTTCAAACATGGTCTTACCTCCTTTTCTTATTTATAGATGAATTGTAACCCATCTTTCTCTAGATCCAGCGTGGACAAAAGTAGCATTACACCTTATTGCTGATGGTGTGGATTTAAATAAAACAAACTCTCTCTGAAATCTTTGAGAATTTATAGAGCAGGGAGGATTTTTAGTTGTTACCTTGACTTGTGTATCTCAGAAAAAACCAGTATATTTAATAAAGATGTCAACATGATTTGCACGGATGGCAGTGAAGTAGATTTTTCCCATTGTGAAATTGATGGCAAGTCCTTCCTCCTTGCTGTTCTCTGCAAATTACTTTCCATTCCCAAAATCTTGTTTCAAGAAGTCCTTCCTGATGTGAGCAATGTATTAGGTTAGTTACCTAATGCTTATTTAGTGACATGGATAAAAGCACACATGGAATTTTGGAGGTGAAGGTGACCTCTGTCACAGACACAGAGGAGGAGACAGGAGCCTCTCAGGAAGCAGAGAATGCTGTAGCACAGGTGTGTGAAATTATAGGATAGTAAAAGTACATGGTGACTGAAATCTTGGATTTCTTTAGTAATTTTATTAGTTGGCAAGAAATTGAACAGACTTCAGTAAGTATTGAAGTAAATTTAAATTTGGAAGTTCTCTATCAGGTTCCAAGTCCATAGATTGGTGGCTAAATATAACTGGCCTGATTTTTATAAGGCTGAATATCAGGTCCGTCATACTGAAACAATGAAAGCATTCCCAAGGGATGGATACCAGAGACTCCAGTTTGGAAAACTTGGACTTTGGGATTTAAATTCTCAAATGTATCCAATATCTCTTTTTTGTCACATCTAAGTTTTAGTATTGATTTTTTGTTAAATGTTGTGAATGAGAAGTTGTTAATGAAATTTTTATGTGCTTTTGCACTGTGTAACTGAAATTCATGTTCTCAGATGACCAGGTGTTTAAATCCAGGTGCTCCCTAAGTGCCACTTTACTGAATATTTATGAACTTCTCAGGATGTAAACCAAGCTAAATAGAATAAATGCCAGTTTGGGTTAGCACACAAGTAAACCTGGACAGGAATTTTCTCCTATGCCCCTGTTCTGTTGGAAAACACTTAGTAATGAAATGATACACCATAACTTAGTGATTTAATATTATTATTGTTACTGTGCAAACACTTAAAACGTCAGTCACTGTTTCCATATTTATTACAAAACATAAAACTGGCAATGCTGCACCAGTTTGTTTATGTCTATTTGCATCTGGACTCTTTTCTAGGGTTTTTCTTAGCAAGAGTTTGGGAGCAAAGAAAAGATCATACATGGAAAATCCTTTCTGAATTTTAACTTAGTTTGATGGCTCTTGAAAGAAAGCTTTGAGAGGTTAATGAGGGTTCTGTGAGCATTCACAGAGTGATAGCCATTAAAAAGATGACAACTGATGCGGTAATTATATCTTTTTATGGAAAATTCTCTCTGCTCATCTGATCATTACAGAATTCATAGTGAGTTTCTGAACCCCAGCTCAAGAAGGCTTTAGAAGCTGAGGAGCCATGACTTAGAACAGGTCTGTGGAAGCCTTGTTCCTCTCATGTTGTCTCCAAAGCTTGCATTTTTCAATGAGCGACTGCACAGCAATGGAAAAATATATTATTGTTTTATCCTTTAATAGTTGCTTCTCCAGAAGTTCAAGTAAGCTGGAAATGTGCTAATTTGATGTATCATTTGGGCATATGTAGTCAACTCTGTGGAAGTTTGGGAGGCTGTGGAAAATCAGAAATGTGGAAAAAATAGAGAGATTTAAAATATTGTGAGCACAAAACATGGAGATTTCACCCCTTCCTGTCCCCCTCCCAACCCAAATTTTTCCTGTACAAGTTTTAAAATACTTGAATGCAAATATTATTAATTATCTTTTCAGTATTTGGCTGCCTTTTTCTCCTAGCAGTTGTGAAACAGTCACATATAATGAAACCTTGCCAAACAGCACAGGGAGGTTGTTAGAAAATGGAGATTCTTTACATAAGTAACATATGTAGATGAATATATAATTAATTAAAAGTATATGAGAGGCTACATCCTCTGTAAATCTGCAATATATTATTAATTTTTCTTTGCCTTTTCATTAGTTAACCTATTACTGTAATTATCACTCATCTTTTATGGCAAGCCTTTTAGATTAGAATTAATCACTCTAAAAATAATGCAGACACCTAAAATATCCACATCACCTAAGGTGAATTCTTTTGTGGTGCTGCAACCCGATACACCTCAGTGAAAATTTGTAGAGGTGGCATTTTATATACATTAGGGAGAAACAGGCTGACTGCATGAGAAAAGGAGTGGTGAGTCAGAGAGAGATAGGAGTGACCTTTTCCTTTTTTTGTTCTGTCTTCCTCTTGCACTTGTGGTATGTAGTCATCATTTTCAGAGCAGAAAAAAAGCCAGGCTAATTAATTCAGTTTAATGTATAAATGCTTTCTGAAGTTAATCAACAATATTTTGTCATTTTAAAAAGTAATTGGGATGTAAGATCTTTAACTGTATTCACATTATCAACAAACAATATTCACAAGTCATGTAAAAATTCCTTGTGGCGTCTGTCAGTCAATCATCCAACAGTTTTTGGCCAAAACAGTTGTCTGATGATCTTTGGCATGAGGCTTTCTGTAGTATCCAAATGTCAAAAAAAACCCCCTGAGTGATTCAAAATATGATCTGCATTTTCTTCTTTTTTTTTTGTAGTGGTGTAATTTTGTGCTCTCAATAAGTAATTATGACATCTGAGAATGGATTTAGAGGTGTAAAAGCTCTAAATTAAAACTCTAATAAAAAGGGGCTGAAGGCTGTATGCAATTTTCTTCTGTGATAATGGTTTCAGAAGCTGGGTGAGCAAATCAGCCCCAGGAGAGGTCAGCCTTGCAATATTTCCACCATCACTTGCACTTGGATTACTTGTGACAACAGAAATGGTTTACATGGAAAAATATTGGAAGGAAATTATTTTGGATCATACAGCATGATATCTTTATGCATGATGGATAATCCTGGTGGATGGGCTGCCAGCCAGGAATTCTTTTCCACTGCTGAAGCTTCAGACAAAAGAAATACTATGGCAGGACTTGTAGTTGGTGCAGTCTACAGAAATATTATTTAAATTTGGATTTTCAGCTGTTTGCCCTGTGGAAGGGGATGTTATTCAAGTCCCTCACTTACTAGTGAAATCTTATATGGGAAGTGTGTGGCAATCTCTTGTGAATTAATATCTTTCACGTTTACAACTCTCTCATATCCAGCAGGTCACAGCTTCCCCAGGGAGGAAGAAACAAGGCCAACCTCTTGTCTTCTTTTATCAAAGGTGCCATCAACAAGCTAATTGTGTAATTCTGAGATTAATACTTTTATCCTGTCTGTTTGTGCCAGCTTTTATGTCCAGCCAGGAAATAAGACACTTAAAGATAAGAAAGAAAGAAGAAGAAAAAAAATGCCAGGGACTCTAATAAATGCGGGGGCTGAGAACAGAGCAACAGACGATCCAACCAATTTGGTTATTCGTGCGTTCTCCCTTCATTATCTCAAAATGTCGGGTTATATAGAGTTCAGATAGTTTACAAATCCAGGTGTTTTTTAATTGGTATACAAGGTGAAAAAGAATTCAAAACAATTCAGTCTTAAAATGGCTACTATGATTACAATATAACTATGCTATCTAAAACCAAACAAACTTTAATAGGAATTTCAAACAATGCCACAGGGCTTTAAACTACCAACTAGGCCCAAAGTCTGAGGCCTAGCTAATGTAATTCAAAGCTCATCCATCAGACAATCAGACCCATGCCCCTGCAAAAATTCTGCTACAGACACTTGTCCTTTTTCAGGTTTCTTTGAAAAGATCAGCAGAAGACAAGTTCCAATTGCAGCTCCTGTTCATTTGGTCTTATTTTCAAGAACAGAGCAGGACACTTCCCATACATCTTGTCACAGTAGCTCCCAGTCTGTTGGCCTGCAGGCACAACCACTTAATAAAAGTGTAAGTAGTTAATGCAGTAATGAAGATGGCTTTATATCAATCGTTCCAAGTTCAAGCACCTCAGTGAAAATTGCAAAGTGACAGATTTTTTAAAATTCCTCTCTGTGATGACTAAAATGGTAGAAGAATTTTGAATTCTCTGGTAGTGTTAGTAGTAATTGTCTTTCTAAATCTTGCATATTCAATGTTAGGGATAACTTAGAGAAGGTATTTGGTATGAGTAAATCAATTTGCAGAAAAAAATGTGGGAGGTGAGGTATCAGACAGCTCAAGGTAGATTTCCAAAGCCTTTCACTTGCCTACATTTCAGAAGGAATCCAGAGGGGTAGAGTTTCCATAGCATGCATTAAATAAGTTTTTGTCCTTAGTGCAATCAAAGTTTTTATTCAAATCATTGTTAATAAACTGTCTGTCTCTGTATAGCTGTAAATATTTTGGTCATGGGATCTTTTCCAAAATCATCTGACTGCATCATTTGATGATTATAACAGAACTTTATCTTCACTCATGCCTCTGATCTCTGTGGCAGTAGTTTGTGTCCAAATCTAGCATCAGAATATCTGTCCCATGTCTCTTATTGACCTAATCAATCCAGCCATGGGAAGCCAGTTATTTCTTCTTAATACCCGTGAATATTCTCTTTTCTAGAAGAGAAATGTAGCTGCTTGGCACTAGCTTTGCTCCAAATGGATGTAGGAGTGGTATAGTTCAGACATATGGCCCTGGAGGTCTTGACTTATTTTAAAATCAGCTGGATTTCCAAAACTGAATTTCTTTTCATTCAGATGCAACTTTCAGCTTTAGAGATGAAATAACAAGGTGAGAAAGAATAAATGTTGGTAGGTGAATTGATGTACTTTTCCCTTGTTTAGGGACAAAAAGGAAAAGTAAGGAAATAAAGTTACCATTTGCCATGTTTCAGGAAAATGAGGCATTTCATGTTCACCTTTTCAGACTCATCTACAACACCATTTTCAGTGTGTGAAAGGTGCTTGGAGGCCTATTCCTATGAAATGCACTTGCTTTTACTATTCCTAGTGAAGAGGCAGGTAATGAGGAGAAAGTTTGGAACAATTAAATGAACTGCAGCCCCTTGTTCCCTTATCCATTAAGGAAAGAACATTACAGGAAGCAGCTATGGTGAATAATAACTCTGGAAAACGAAGAAGAGAGCTGACATTAGTGATAATGCACTTTCTGCCTCTGGAAGATAATATGTCTGCAAAGCAAACAATTTGAAATACACTCAAAAGCAAAGAATAAATACTGAGAGTGGAAATGGTGGATAGCAGATTGAAGCAAAACATGGGTTTGAAATGCAGCCATTGACAGTAGGAAAAGACATCAATTGGTATATAAGTGCTACTGGGATTTACATAGAACATTAAAAAGTTTGGGAAAAGCAAAAAAGCATAGCTCACATGTCAAAAACATTGGAAACAATTTACAGAAGAAAACAATGTGGCTATTGATTCCCAAAAATGCCTCATAAAACTTGAGGGTATTGGGAATTGAATGGGAACATTTGGTTCTGTGGGCTGGGTTTTGGCCTGCATTCAGTTGCTTGGGGTTTATGTTCACCCCTAAGCTCACAATCAGGTCAGGCTAAATCTTGTTATACCTACTTCTGCAAAACTAGAGTTGCAAGTGAGGAATGAGAGAATGGCTGCATGCTAATGACCAAAATGGCACACAGGAGTGGTTTGCTGAAGGAAAGCAGGCTCTGCTGAATACATTTATGTTCTGATTGTGGAGATTAGATGATATTCCCCTTAACAGTGGATTTTTGATTTTAGAGTTATTTAATACACCAGGAATAGAAAGATGACTAAAACCTTAAGTACTTCAAAAATTTTTGCTGGATAGTTGCATCCTATAATTAATTGCAAATATAACTTAACAGCAATTAATGTGTTCTATGTGTATTAGTTTATCTATTTTTGTTTCTTAGTTTTTCAAAATTCTCCAAACACAGACAGTGAATTGCATGTTGCCTCTATTCTGTTAGTTATTTATCCAGCTACCATAAGGCTGTGTTGTTTCAATAACTCATGTGGAATTCCACATTCCTGGGGATGTAGTTGATGTAAATAGGGCTGCATGTGTTCATGCCCACCTCTGCACCTGCACACAGCACACCCTGAGACATCCAGGGTAGCATCTGAAACATGTGTGAATAACTTATTAGATCTTTTGAATGGTATAGCTGCTTTATTCTGACTGGCTTGAATGTTTAATTTAGAAAGAACTGATGAATTTTTCATATTGATATAGTCATTTTCCTTTTAAGTGTGTGTTTTGTATCCATAGGGAAATACATGAAGTTGCCAGGGTAACCATGACTTTTCTTGAAGTCCTAGGATGATTAAACACCTACAGTTCATGGATATGTGGCTCCATATGGAGTGAAAAGGATTCTTTCTAGGGCCATTTTGACAAAGTTGGGATGAATGGCATCCAGTATCCCAGGGAAGCTTGGAACTTGGGATTTCTTTTGCCAGCTTGTGCTACACACATAGAAACCTCTTTGGCATGCAGCAGCAATCTATTGCTTGCAGTGAAAAAGTAAAGACAACAGTCAAGGTGCCTTGGTGGTGAAGACTCAAAGCCAGAAATTGTGAGCCTTAAGTGTGTCTTGCTGTGGGAGCAGTAAGTCAGGCTCATGAACCCCAGACTGGGAGCTGAGATGTAAATGTGGCTGTGAATTCAGGGACAGGCTGCTCCCAGTAAATATAAGATCAACTGCTGCAGTAGATCTTCCTGATACTTAATTCCACAGAGATGATGAGACTTTCCAGGTTTCATAATATTTGGTTTCCCCAAACCACATAAAGATTAGGCTTGTAGCATTTATATGTTTGAAGTTCTATAGTAGGTATAACTACATTTGCCACTTCAGCCTAAAAAACATAGACACAGTTATTTAAAAGTCAAATGTTATGACATATCATCACAATAAAAGCTCCATAGAAGTAAAAATCAAGGCTAAGAAAGGTCCTCTTTAATATATTATAAGCATTTGCTTTATTTTTTTTGTGGCTTTATACTAATGAGAGTACATATGAATAACTCTGTTTTCACTATCTCTGGTTATCACGCACTAATATTGCAAGTTGGAGGTGTAGACCCAAGGCCAGATTTTTGAGAGTAAAATGAGTACTTATATACAGTTGTACATACAATATCAGTTGCACTTAGACTCAAGTAAGATATGATTTTGTGATCTAGACAAAGGCAATTATTTTATTTTAGTGAAAAATTCAGAAGGCTGTCTCAAGCTGACATGAATTCTTCTGTTTAAGATGCCAAAGACTTTTGTCTAATTCTCTTCCAACAGGTTAGTTCTGCCTAGGTGAAAAACTAATTTACTGTTTTGTTCAAAACTTAAAACTATAGTAGTGCTGTTTTGCATGTTCTTTTTCTTGTATTTTTCCCTCTTTCTTTTGAGGAAGTGGAAGTATTTTCATCTGCTGCTAAGCAATGAATGACACTGATAAAACTTGGCTATTTTCAATAAAATAGAGCAAGATTTATTTGAATAAAGACTATCTTATGCCAGTTAAAATGATCAAGGACAGTGGAGAAGGGGAAAGATGCTGGGTGGTGGAAGGAATTCAGATACACTGTTTTCAGGGGAAGTCCAATACCTCTGCAAGTCTAAAATTAGAAATATGTGCTGTATTGAGAAATCAGAAATAAGAAAGGTGGACAATCTAACAAAACTATAATAATATGATTTGTCAAGGTCAAACATCTTGGTTTAATACTGTTTGAAATATCTCTAAAGTACTTAAGTGAAGCTGTGTGCAAACCTGAAATCACTTCAGTCCCACAGTGAAGGTTTTACAGTGAAACAGAAGCTCAGCGAGTGGGAGCAAGGGCACATGGAGAACACTCAGAGACCTTAGCTACGGATTTTTATGTCTGGAACATGGAGTAAGTACAAGGAGGGCTCCATAAAAAGGAGCCCTGTCCATAGATGCTCTCAGTCCCAAGCTGGTTTGCATGCCTGGCTCCAGTGGCTGCTACATCCAAACACTTTCAGGTGTTTGGGCTGAACCCGAAATCCACAGAAGCAGCCTTAGCCGAGTTCTGTCACAGGTGCTCATGCATCTGAATGCAGATCTGTACCCAGCAGCTTCCAGCAGCTCTCCACTCCTGGGTCAGCCACCCTCCCTCTCTCTGTGCTTGTACAAAACCTTAATCCTGTTACTGCATGTGCTTTTCATTGTAACATAAACATGAAATAATAAGTATTTTGCACTGTCATAGGATCGTGCTCCCAAGAAATTAAAAACAAAAAAAAAAGTATCGAAACCAGGTTAAATATATGTGTACCCTGAGCAGCAGAGTATAATGCAGTGAATGCAATCCAGGCTGGTAACTCTACATAGAGCAGGACAGAGCCAAGGTTTAGTTTCCATAATCTGAACTCCTTGTCAAGATCAACTACCTTGCAGCATGTCAGCAGAGATGATTGAAAGACCTGGGAGAGATCTCACATGGTATTTTCACTGGGAGTTTTTTCTCTGCCTGCCTGGTGCTCAGAATGGTTTGGATATGTGGCTTTCTCTTGGACAGTCCTGGGATTAAATCACAATATTGATGTGAGTAAGTAAGATGTGATGTAAGAAATCTGTGTTTTGCCTAATTTGATAACAAGAAATTGAGCCCACAGTGAGAAATGTCAGACTGCAGTGTCTGTGTTTTCTTTCAGGATTTCCTTGCAAACAGAGGTAAACTGTAACCAAAAGAGGATTTGGGGCTTTGTATCTTACAAAGAGGAAAGTGTTTGGACACCTTAGTGCATAAAACTCACAGGGGTTTATTTAGTTTAAGGGGTTCACAAGAATGATGTTTGTGGTCATCAGGGAAATTTCTCTGCTGCTCTCTCATGTTCAGAGAGTCAAGGGTTTCCTCAAATACAAAAAACTTCTTTCTCCAAGCTGGCCCCTCTTCCCCACATGGTGTTTGCAAAGCAGCTGAAGGGGTCTGTGCTGAATGCACCCCAGTTCTCAGCTCCTTCAAGGCCACCAAGGCAATTTGATTTTGATTCATTACTTCAGCGAAGACAATGCCCTTTAACTTTGCCAATGTAATCCTGGTTTGCAGCAGCACAGGACATGAGTAGTAAAACATACCAGGGTCCTTTTAGATTTAGATATAAGTGTGAAAAAGAAGGGAAATGGGTATAAAATATACTCTGCTGTATATTTAACAAACATTGCCTGTTGATTTGTGCCACTCCTCTGTAAGATCTTTGGAATATTTTTGAAGTCTAGAGTTTGTAGAAATTATGAAATACAAGCTGTAATGACTATTAATATTTCATTTAATTCCTTCCCATTTATGTTATTGTTATCCCTCAAGGAGTTAGACTTTGGATACAAATGGAAATGCCCTTGCTGCTATGCCTGACTAGATGCAGAAGGCAAACAAAAATTAAAACACATTAAAAAAAAAGAAGAATTTCCAAGATCTTTCCCCCCAAAGGATTTACTGGACAAAGAGAGGAGAAATAATATGGGAGATTTAATTCCTCAGTAAGTTCTGTCTCTGCCTTCTCTCCTATGACACATGGTGGGTGTAGGCTTCTAACACTCCAGTCTGCAGCATCTCCTGGGGAACCAAAGACTACACAGCCTTGTGTAAGAAATTGAGAGTGGACTAGTGTAGCATGTGCACCCCTTTCATCTGGCTCAGATCAATCCCTCACTCATCCCTGAGTGTCTCTCTCTCTTCTTTGGTCAAATATTTTATCAGTGTTTATATCAAAGTACCTGAATATCATACTTTTACAAATATTTTCCAAGGATGGGTTTAAAATGATGGCCACTGATATTATAGGTCCCTTGTGTTTCATGAAGTGGGTGAGACTAACTGTGATTTAATCAGATCTTTCTTTCCTAATGCATCAGTTTGCACAGCAATAGTTCCCATCTGTGCATCTCTTCTCTTTGCCTTAGGGAATTTAGCAGGAAACCTTGTGCACATTCAAACTGTGCAGCACAGTTTAGTGATTTGTATTCTGGTCACGTCATAAATAATCCTCCCAATGCTTGTTCCAATATATAGTAAACACATTTGGGAAAAATACACACAACTGTGTTGAGTGGAGTTGATTTGGGATCACTAAAGTAGTATTAAACCAGCATGGTTTTAGTTCCTTCTTAAAAATTTAACCACGTGGGAGAGGGAGATATCTAAAACTCTCTGATATATAATAACGAACACTAATATTTCTTCTCCTTGAGTAGACAATCCTTTCTTTGGATAACATAAATTAATTTTATTTCTTATCTTTGTGCCTTGCAAGGACACATAGAAGCTGTAAACTGAAACAGCAAAGTGGAATCAAATGCTTGAACGCATTTAGAAAACACAGGTACCTTGTTCATAACAACAGCCAGAGCTGAACAGTGAAAGTCTCAGCAATTTTGAAAAGCAAGGCTGTTGACAAAGAATTTAAAATTTTTTTCAGTAGCTTTAATTACAGGTAGGTTTTTTTTAAATGTCAAGCACGTTAGTTGAGCAAAGAGTAAGTAAGTCAGAGGTGGTTAAATGAAGATTCCTTACACTCTCATGGGCCCAGACAGCTAAACAGCTAAAATGTCTGTACCTGAATATCTTGAGAGAAACATGAAAGCCACTCTAACCTCAAATCCCTTCCTTTCACATCCTGCTCCAGATGGAAGACTCAATCCTGTTTCCAATGTACTTGTTACCATTGCAATGTGCTTTCCTATCTACTCACTTGCACTGAGCAGTTTTTACATTTGTTCCTCTGAATATCCTGATTTATGAGGGATTTGCAAGGGTATAAAGTCCCTGAAATGCTGAAGCTGTTTTTCCATTGCTGAAGGTTGATTAGGCTCTTAGAAATCAACTTCTTACTTTAAAAAAAGGTGGGAAAATGTCTGTTACCTCCCAGGTGTGTTGCAGTTATGTGCACCATACACAGTAATTATTTTAATGCTTAATAAAGAATAGAGATGTAAGTTAGTATACGAAGAAAACAAGGCAGCATGGGGCAGACAGCAAGGCTGCTGCAAGACTGAGTAGTCCTGAATTCAAATCAAGGCTGGATCAAGCCTCTTTTCTTTATAGACAAAAATATGGTTTTTTTGAGTCAGAACCTTATGAAATATCTCATCTGTAGATCTGTCCAATGGATGAACAGTATTTCTGAACAGTCATTTTTAATATTTAAATGCCATTGGAAGTTCTTCAGGGCAGGGCAAATGTCTTCTAAAATCCATGGCAAAATTTTTGAAAAAAACCCAAAGGACTTTTAGAGCAAATATGTGTTGTTCAAAAACCAGACATCCATTTCTGGTTAACTGACTTTTCATTAGTGAAAGTTCCTCCAGCCTCTTTTAGGGTTTTTATACATTTATTTGTTCAGAGAATTATTTAATTTCTTAATTGTGCTACTTATGTGGGTCAGATTTCATGGATGAGATTTCAGACTACACATCCAGGTGATTTCACTAACCCACCTTATCTGCTTAGTTTTCTCCATAGAATTTTTTTCTGGATGCATTTTAAGGGATGTGGAATTAAAAAGGGACTAAATATCTCTTTGTCCTGGCATTGTGTTGATCAGATATACTTCTATTTCCTCTGGGTCTTACTAAGGACTAAGCTGTGAATAATAATATACACTCATTTTAAGATGGCCATTACTGCTGTGGAAGTTGACACAATTTTGAATTTTGGTTGGTTGGTTGAGGAATGAAAGGAGAACAAAGAAGAAGAAGAAAAGAGGCTCAGGCTTGGCTGATTCCAAATGCTTCTTGGCAGCTGAAATATTCAAGTGTATAACAGAATCATAGAACAGTTTATATCGGAATGGACCTTTAAAGATCATCCAGTCCAATCTTTCAGTAGAGTAGGTTGATAAATGTAAATACTTTTTGATGTTCAGGGTCTTGCTTCAATGGTTCTGGCAGTTGCATTTGGAAGACACAGCCTCATTAAGGGTCATAGCAGTGGCTTTGGGCAGGTGCTTGTTCTCTGACCTTTTCTTCACAGACATGCATCTCTCTAGATCTAAATAAGTTAGTTAACACCTGCATTTCCTTTACAATAAGCCTCAGGAAAAAAATGAAATGTTTATTCTGTAAGGTGACCAGCATTCACTAACACAATCAGAGAAGCTTGCTTTAATTAGGAGAGAATTGTGCAAGATTTAGGGTAAGACATCCACATAAACTTGTACTTGGGCAACTTGTAAAGTTGTTTAATGTGGACATGTTGCACAGCAAGGTTGCTTATTCAAGCCAGAAGACCTGAACACTGCTGAAATATTAGGACCTGTGTATTGTGTGTTTATATGTGGGGTTCAGTGCTGGCAACAATAATGGCTTCAAATATTTTAATTAGAACACCTGCAACTGAAAAATATTTACAATTTACTCAGTTTATTTGGACCCAATTTGAGTCTATTATGCATTTTTAGCACTTATCACCATCCGTGTTGTGATAATCCACATTCTTGAGCTCAGATTACTCATGTCCATGACAGTGGTGCCTAGGGACCATCACAAATCAAGGGTAATGGTAGAGATAATGTATTTTGGTATTTTATCACACGTAACAGTTGTCTGTCTCTGCCCACAAAGCACCTCAGCTGTCTCTTCTCTTAGATGTAAATATTTTTTTTTAGTAAAGAAATAGGAGTGATCTAATTCTGCAGGGCAGACAAATTACACTTCTCTAGAGTCATAAAAGAAAGTACTTTTACAAGAAAAATCATAACCTAAAGAAAATATAACAATAAAAAGATATTTTTTTAAATAAAAATTCTTCATTGTTGTAGGTCATAGAGGCAGTAATTCCTGAAGGTAAATGGGTTATTTCTTGGGCACTTACAGTAGCACATTCACTTAATAAGGGGAAACTTACATTAAGTTCAAGTTCACCTTCCAGAAAAAACTGCAGAGATGAAATTTATAGTAAATAAGTCTATTTATTTACTAGTACACTTTAACAAATTTTGTGCAGTTTAAAAACACCACCACACACACCTGGTCCTCATTGTGTTCATCATTATCATCCCCAGCTGGCACCAATCAGCACAGGACATTCAGGTGTTTTGGGAACACCAGCCCAGGTTGTAAGAGATGAGTTTGGCTGTGAAGGGAGAGGTGGAGGGGAAGAAAAATCTGGAGAGAAGAGAATGTAGAGTGCAATACTAAGGAGTTGTTGGAGTTCATCCTGTTAAGTCTTTTCACTATAAGAGAGGTGAGCTGTAAGAAAGGTGATTGGAGAGAGGACATATGTGGGGCCTGCATGTTGGGTAAGCAAAAGTTCTTAGCTTCATCTGCAGTCCACCTGGCTTCTCTTCATCCTGGTGTTGTGTTTTTGCTTTTTTCTAGTAAAACAGCTTTTCTTAGATTTTGTCTTTCTCACATGTGCCCTTATTATTACCATCTCTAATAAGTTTTGGAACAACATGGATATCACTTCCCCACAAAATGTTTCTTGCTCATAATGTTATCATGCATAACAGAAATGTTTCAGGCCCATTTGGCTTGCAAATGTTCTCTGAGTTTTCTTGCAGCTCTCAGTAGTTTCTGCTCATAAGGCTGCTCATGGTGGTACCACTGGCTGATGTTGCTCTGAGTTTTAAGGATCTAGTAGACTCTGCCTAGTAATTAAGGAATTGAGCACTAAGATTTTCATATGTGCTGCTTCAAGCCTGTAAGTAAGATACTTTGAAAAGCAAATATGCTTTCTGTGGGATTCTTGTGTTCCTATAAAGTTGAAGCTTAGCAGTGTTTAAAACAAATCCTAAAAAACTTACTGAAGAAACCCCTTTCTAACATAAAACCCACGTGATCTCATGGCAGTGGATGGTTTAACTGTAGTGTAAGCAAGTTAGGAGAGACTAACAATCTTTGTTCCCTAATACTTCCATTCTGGAGCAGAAATTCTTGTTTCTCTATTGAACAGACAATATGTGGTTGTGTGCTGTGAGAAATCTCCAGTACTGCATCGTTGCTGCATATGATGACAAGGCTTTGCACTTTCTCAGAACTCTAGGCTCATGACAAGGCCAGGCATGGGAAGATATTCTGAGTTTCCATAAGTGCATAAAATGGAGTCTTCTCACTTCAGCCACAAATCAGGCGTTACCCCCTCGGCTTCTCCTCTAGAATTACATATAGACTGAGAATCTGTGGGCTACTTTTAAAGGGTACAACAAGTAGCTCCTGTCGGTAAACTTGGATTTGCCATAAGGGGACTCTAGCTGAAAACAGCTGAAAATGATTGATCTAAACAGTAATGCACCTGTGTGAACTTTCTCTGTAACTTCTTCACAACCCCTTGTATGTTGTTTGGCTTGGATCAGAATCCCTGAGGGGATCTTCTCCTGCCTGTAACATTCCTGCTGAATCATGTAAGTGCTTACTTTCTGACTTTGCAGTCAATGCCCTTCTGGTCTCCAAAATCAGTTGTGAGACTTTTTTATTTTCCTCCTTTACAAAGCTTTTGTATGGTAGGTGTGCTCTGGAGGTCTAGGTGCCCATCCAGGTGGTTATGTGGTTACTTTCTTGGAGTTCTGGTATGAAAAGCTTGTCTTGCAATTTAGTGGTAATGGCTTTTGCACAGTGGCATCTTGCTTGAATATGTCACTCAAGATTTAAGAATGGAAGTTAAGCTTTGATTGTTTACAGGCATCTCTCTTGTGTTGGTATGGAGATGAGTGTTTTTCACTCCCTTTTGTGATGTTTAGTAAGTTTGCAGTTGGACATGGAAATATATGGATTCCAAGTGTGAGATAATTTCAGTGGTATAACAACTTCAAGTTCATCACAAGCCATCCAATTTAGTTGGTGCAGAAGCTGTTTTCTCCCCTCACCCTTATGCTAATTGTGTCTCCTCCTAGAAAGATCTATTGTAGTTTTGGTCCTACTGATGTGGCAATTCAGGGTGGATAGCTGCATTATTGTTATGTTCAGTTGTTATCCTCTATCTCTTTGTGCTGCTGAATCACTCTGGCTCATCCCGGAGTGCCTTTGCTTGTGATCAGGTGGCTCAGTGACCTTGGAACCTACAAGACTTTGGGTTGCTGTAAGGAATACGATGTTAAATAGATGTTAAAGGCTCTTCAGAACAAAGGTGTAAAGCTGTGACTCACTGAGCAATACAGACTGGACAAAGAAAAGGGTTTGAAAGCAAAGCAGATTTAATAACACCTTGTTTATGCCTGGCGTTTCACTCCAGTCCTTAGACAAATATGACTTACCTTTGGCATCCCTTGCCCAGTCCTCTTGGGGCCCAAATTACAATCTGCTTGCTGCAGCCTCTCCCTCTGTGAGGTTGCTGCAGCTGACAGCTGCAGAACTCCGCGCTGGCCTGCGAGCCAACAACAGTGAGTTTGCAGAGGTGCTTCTGCTCTGCCTGTCTCATGCAAACCTAAAATATAATTCTGAGGGCAGACGATATGGGTGATGACTGAGTTTACACTTATCTGCTTTTAGTATGTCAGATAAATGCATCTGTATACAGATTTAACAATCTGTTTAAAAAAAAAAAGTGATGCTTGTGTCTTGCTTTCCCTTGCCCTTTGATTTTCATCTGTTTTATTTTCTGTTATATGAAAGAATAGCTTGGGGTGGGGAGAGAAAAAGGGGAAAGGGGTTTATTTTAAATTATTTTTTAAGTTATAGCAATCTCTTTAGGAGTACATATTAACATATTTCACTGTCTTAACATTAACAAAGAAAATGTTGGCCATGTACTGCCAGGACTGTAATGTATAGCATGGAGACTGTACCATGTGCTTAATTTTAATAATAGAAATATAAGTAAAAATATTTTAATTTGCTAGTGAAACCATCAAGTTCTCTTCAACAATTAGGAAGTTACTGGTGAAAAGTCATCTTCAAGACCTCTCAAGTACATGAGTTTCATGTCCACTATGTACAAGTGCTTATACACATTTGTGCTAGTGAAAACAGAATTTCATAATGTAACTTGGTTTTTCTTCATAAATCTCATCATTTCATATCACTGGATGTTTGGGGGAAGAAAAGCTTGAGGGAATGGTAAGGTGAAACTACTGGTGGGACTCTAGTATGTACTCATCATAAAATCACAGAAGAGTTTTTTTTGATTTTTTGCTGAAACATCACTGTATTTTCATTTCTAACTTACCTTAATTATTTTTCTTTTTCTGCAAATTTTAGAGAAAAAATGATTGAGGGTAGTTAGATATGCATAGATGATATTCAATTTTTTAGAAAGGAAAGATTTGTTTACAAAGAGGAGTGGTTTAAAGAAGCCTTTTGGATGTGCCAAGATATGCATTAATGATAGTGAAAGTCAAGGTTTTTTCTTCATCTTTATTTCTACCCTTCCTCATAGCTGTAGTATTTTCACCTAAAATGAGAAATTGTGTTTCTCAATTTGATATCGTTGTAGATGTTACATAAAAAGAATATCTGTTCAAATACTTAATCTTTGGTGTATCTGGCTGTATATTCAAAGCTTTGTTCATTGTTCTTTTAAATAATTCAGTAGTGTGTTATTTCTTTGCTTAGCAAATCTTGTAGTAAAATGTCTATTAATTTCAATCTAGAGCCTGTTTTGGACTCTTTAGTTGGAGTCTGATTGGAATACTTTTGAAGCTGTATGCATCTTGAATGACACCCACTCTTTGGGGCACTGACTCCTGTCCTTCCCCCTGCAGGTTAGATAATCTACACCGAGGAATGCTTTCAGTTTTCATTTAAAAATAAGTCATTCCTGTCTGCTGCCTGTGTTTGGGATTTATGGATTCTCTAAATAATTTGTTGATGTATTTCTACTGTACTGGAATTCTAAACTCAATTTCAAATGAGTCCAGGAGTACAAATCATAAAACAATTGACTTTAACGAAAGAAAAACACTCCTCACAGTGATCAGTAAGATGATGCTTATCTGTAGGAGCACCAGATGCATGTGCACTACTTATCAAGTTTAAGGGTTGTTCATGCTTTTTTTTGAAATATCATCTCCTTTTTTTATTGACTCTCTACTACTCAGTAACCAATGGTGACATTGCACACATCTAAAATTGTAGATAAAAGCCCACCTGGAGCACAACCAGCAATTCCAAGAATTAGATTTAATAATATGCTTCAAACCCATGGATTTTCTTGGATGTCTGTATCAAGTCCCTTTTTGTAAGGTTGATCTTCAGTACTTGTGATTCTGGAAATGTGTAAGCCTCAGGCATTACTGACTTTCAGTTATAAAGCAGTAAAATACTTTTTGTTCTACTTCAGGGCCAGAATTGTTGTGTGTGTGCTGAAGGTATGGAGAGCTGTTTTGTTGCAGGAAATTTTGGATTGCTTGAAAAGAAAGCAGGAGATATTGATAAAGGCAATGAACCTTTGCAGACTGAACCTTTATATTTAAAAATAATGCAGAAAGCTCTGTAGTGGGGGAAACATTAGCTGTCCTTTCCCTGAAACATCACATTTGGGGAGCAGGATAATACTTTCCCAGGTGCAGAAATGACTAAATAGTTTTATTCCATTGCTTCCAATTTTTTTGCCACCTAGAGAATACTCCTCAATTATTTTATTATTTTCTTTTAATAAGTGCTGGTCTGTGGACCAACATTGACCAGAGTTGAGGAAATAATTTTTATTTTTTTCTTAAAATGCAACAGGGAAAATGTGTTATAGGCTGTAATTTTCTTTGAAAAGGAAGTAGGTTAAAAAGGTTACAATACACTCTTATATTGTCACTCCTGAAAGCTGAGTTGTTACTGGTAGTTATGTGAAAAATCATGTTTTAGTTTGGCAAACAGTGTTATCAATTTGTTGAGCTTTTGCAGAATTTTTTCTGGGTCATAATTAACATCTTGGCAGCCTTGCACATATATAGCTTCATTTTTTATTTTTGTGCATATTTTTAAAATAAAAGTGTCATCTGCAGAGCTGGTAACCTGCTTAGCTATAATATAGACCTGGGAGATGCACACAGACATCACACATTTTGCTGGTGGGTAAATATCTTTGCTCTACAGTACTCATGAGGAAATTCTACTTAGAATTTTGTGACTAAAAGTTGGGGTTTACTTCCTTAACAAGGAATTGTAAAAAAAAAAAAAGAATGAAGACAAAAAAGGCTGGGAAAAGGAATTAAGGCATTTCTTCAAATGTCTTTGGGGATTTCTCAAGACTAATATGTGAAGATCACTTTCAATAAACAGTGCCTTTTGTAAAGCTCTGTGCTCTTGGACCTGCAGGCATCAGCATAGCTGTGCCTCCCATGCAGTTAAACAATGTGCACTTGAAATGGCTCCTAGGGCAGGGAGGAGAGCAATGGCCAAAAGCTCTAATACATTATTTCAAAGGTCCCATGGCTGCTGTTATTGACATAACTTTCACAAATTCTGTTTTGTGTGCAGCATTGTACTATTAACACCACCCACTCCATATTCCTATTTACAGTCTGCACGCTGTGTGCTGTGGTAGGTGAGAACAGATCTGTGCTCCTTCACAGCAACCACGAGGTGGTTTTGTCTGGGGAGTCCACATCACTTATGTACTTGGTTAATATATGGGAACTACAGGCTTATACCAAGAACTGGGCTGGCATAAGTTGAATTATGCAAGGCCCCATGTAGAAGGTTTAAGAAAGATCTAAACTATAAATGGCCAGTATAAAACAAAAAAAAAATCCCAAACAACAAATATAGTAATATTTTATGCTTGCAACTAATGATTGAAAACAGAGTTTGCAGATGGCACTGAACAGAAAGAACAAATATTGAGCAATTCAACTAGACATGAGGAGGTTTTTGTTCGTAAGCACCATGTGTGAAGTGGACTGTTCATTTGATACAAATGCAAGAGCAGATGCTGAAAATGTCTCTCTATTATGGCATTATCACAATGAAACAATATTTTTAGTCTTGGTGTGTGCAAATGACTTGCATATTAATAATTATAATTTGTATCATGGCAAGTTATTACAATACACAATCCTCATGTTCCTGCAGTACCCACAAATTTTCAGTTCCATTGATATCAATGTATTAATCCTGCTTGAAATTTTACAGCAGACCAAAAAGCTCCTTGTCATTCTGAGAGGTAATTCTAATTTGTGTGAATTCTGTTCTTTAGTTCAATGTGTTACATATGAAGATATGTTGAACTTTTATTTTTTTATATCCACAAAGACAAAGAAATTAAGTACTCTCCTTTGAGCCAATCAAAATTTTTTAATATATATATATTTTTTTGGAGTGCAATTAAACAGAATATTTTGTGTTTAAGCGCCTGAGGATAAAAAAAATCCTTGATCCACTCTAGGTATTTTCACTTGCTATAACTCAATAGCATCATGCAGATCTTCTGCTGGGTGACTTTTTTGTTTAAATGTTTGATATAAAATACTTATAAACCCATAGCTTCTGGAGCTGTCATTTGTTCATGTCTGACTTCTTGAAGTTTCCCTATGTTTTCAAATTCTTGTATTGCCATAACTCACAAAAATAACAACAGAAATAATGTTGTCTATTAACTTTCTCTTTTGCCTATACTATTATATTCTGTATAAAAATGTTATATATAAACTGTGTTGCTTATAGAACACTTGTTCTATAAATAGCCAGTTGTTCTTTGGCTGGAATAGGTGCAGCTCCAAACTTTGCCAGTTCATTTGAGGTCTAGAGTAAGGCTTTAAGGGAATGACATGACATCCTGAAATGACATCCTGAATGACATCCTGAAATGCATCACTGATTTCTATGTTAAATGTGCAAGGCAATATTAAAACAAGAGCCAGCACCTTCTGACCTCCCTCATGCAGCTGAATTAACAGTTTAAATGAAATAGATTTACCATTAGTGCCAGTCTTTGAGCTGGAGGCAATACACAACACTCTGTATCTGCCTTGCACAAAGAGAGAGGAAAAATATTGATATTGAAAAACTGCATTTAAATTCCTGCATCTGGATGGTGGCAATCTGAAAAAAAATAAACTCACTCAAACACAGTTTAAGAGATGTGGGGCCAAGGTTACTGAGGTGACATATTTTGTCCATTACTTACACAGAAAATGAACCCAAGGGAATTGGTTCCTTACCTTGTTTTCCTTCCAGCAGTTTTGAGTTTCTCTTATCCCTACCTCTGTTTTGTACTCTGTAGAGATTCTTCCCAGATGAAATGGTTCTGATTTTTCAATAGGGTTTGCTTTTGCTTCTGAGACTACTGCTGTTCAAAAATGAATGCACCTGGTAGTTTACAACACTGCTGTCTTTAATTTGAACTCGAAGTTAACTGCTCTTAAATTAGTAATTCCACTGCAGACTTGAAGAGTCTTTTTGGAGTTATGAATAAGTGAAAATGGCAGAAAATGAAGTGTGGGTTTGTGTTTTGAGATAACAGCACTAATTCTATTTCTTGCTGTCCCAGGTCTTTGCTCCTAAACTCTGTTTCCCATTTTGCACAAATTGCAGACATCAGTTCTGAAGTCTTTAAGTTGGCAATAAAAATTCATGACTGAATAAGATATCTGTGATATTTTTCCCCCACTCTGAGTGTTATGGGAATGTAATTAGGGCTATTAAAATAAATTAGATTGCATTTTCAATTAAAGTTTCTATTTTGAAAACTCAGTAGCTCCAATGTCCTTTTGAATGATTACAGAAGCTGCTTGTTTGAGATTTCCTTAGTGGTATCAGCTGTAGGGAACAGTTCAGGATAAATCTCAACCACCTCTCCTGCCCAAGGGGGCACTAAGCCACATTTTGATGGAGAAATGAAGGATATTGTGTTGTGCAGCTGCTCTGTAACAACAAGAAGCATGTGCTGCTTCAGAAACCATCGAGGTGTGAAGGGATGTGGCTTGTGCTGCCTCCTTTTGCCTTTCTCTGCTCCCTTTTTTAATTTTGCCCTTGACTTTCACTGGTGTGTCATCTGCAGGCACTAGTTCTCACTTCAGTGTCTTCTAGTAGCTTCTTGTTTTAGTAGCCCTGGTTAAAATCAAGATAAAACTTTCAAAATATGGTGAGACTACAAATAGAAAGTACTGATTTTTGTTTATATCTCTTAATGCTGTTTGTGATGGGTGTGCTGAAATATGTTAAAAAAACCCCCAGTGACCAGCACATGTTAACAATACAGTGAATCACTAAGCTTTTTCTAATGGTACAGATTGTCAGTGATTACTGAGTTTTCTGGCTCCTGCTGCTTTGGATGATTCCTGCTTTGTGTTTTCAAGGGTCAGGAGAAAATTGTGGTGTTTCTTTTGTGTTGTTGAACAAAGTGCCATGTTTCTTGACTTCTGAAATTAAATAATTTTGAATTTTTTTCCTTCATCTCTTGTTATTCACCTTCTTTTGCACAGTAGTTTGAATTCCCATCAGAGAAAAGAACATAAGTAACAGGCTTTCAACTTCCCAGCATTTGCAAGGCAATCATTACTGGAGGTATTTTGATATACTTCTTTACACGACAGCCTTAAGCTGCAGCCACAAATGGCTTTTCAGATTTATTTGAACTCTTGTATTTAGTTTTCATGTTTATGATGAATGGATGCAGCCTTTAGAGTTTCTAAATATATGTTGGACATATAAAAACATATTCAAGGTCTCTTCTTAAATGCAAAGAAAGAGTAAAGCACATAAATAAACCATCAGAGCGTTGCTTTCAGAGACATGTCACACCTGTTGGAGAATTAACATTCTGAAACTTGAGAATGTCAGGCTGTTTTTGGAAAGATTCTTCCTAATGAATAGAAAAAAATAAAAGAAAAATAAGGAAGAAAAAAATATCACTTCAAAGAGCTGCTTGCCTGATTGAGTTGGGGTGAAAAAATGGCTTGATGGCTTTGATCCTTCCATCGAATGGAACAGCATGAGAAAGGAGGGGGGAGGGAAATGTGTGGCTTTGCAGAGTAATGTCATGCTACCAGCAAGGACTGCTAAAGATGTTTATTGGCTTCAGCAGGCTCTATCATAAGACAAAAGAATTTTCAGTCACTGTAGGGCTACCCAGTTCCTCTGCATTAAATTTAGGTGGCAGAACGTTAATAAATCAGCAGCAGTTATCTAACCAAGAGTAGGTGAGTGGAGAGAGATTCAGCATTACTCTCCAAAGAGTAGCAGCTGTCTACTATGCAAGGCTTATTTCCAGCATAAACAAACATTGTATTAGATAAATATAAACACATTTGTCTAAATATGCTGTGAATAATTTATGCAGAGCCCCTACTGGGTAAGGAAAAAAAAAGTCTACCAGACCTACAGTTTTTATTCAAGAAAAATGCTACAAGTTTGAGCTAAATCTTACTGAGACCAAATGTGGGGAAGGGGGGGAAGAAAGAGTTTGAACTTGAACGTCTGGTTGGTGTTTTAGATCCTGTATTTGCCATTTAGGATATGCAGGAAACAGCTGAGGACTGTGAGGGCAGATGGGTTGCAAGAAGGATAAGGACATGAGTTGGTTGGGAGAGGAAGCCCTGGGTGCTGAGTGGTGTAGGGAGCTGGCAGCTGTGGCAGGAGAGGTGTCAGCCCAGGGTGTGAGTGCTCAGAGCTCTGGAGAGAGCCACGGGCAGTGAGCAGGGAAAATGCTCCTGTTGCTGAGTTCTTGTTGTCTTCAGGGAAAAGGGACTCTGTACTGTCTCACTGGAGATGGGCAGGGCTGCATCAGGAGATATTTGGCTCTGTCATCAGTTTTGCCTGGAAACAATAATCTCCAGGATTCTGTACTTGTTCCTGGCCCAGGAAGAGTTATTTCTGGTCTCTGATTGCGAGTTGCTTTTGAAGCCAAGCTTTGCAGCTGACCTTTCAAATTTGAAGTGCTATCTCCTGTAGCAGAATACAACACTGTTTTCCAAGTAATACCAGAGTATTCAAGGTGTGCTTTTCCTATTTTGAGATTTTGTTTTTCTAACCTTCTTTTTAGTCTTTCATAAAGATGATAGAAAAGTGGGGGGAAAGAGAATAGTAGCAAATGCTTTTAAAGATTCAAAGAAACAGCAATGCAGAATCATTTTTAATGCATAATCAGATCTAGACACAATAGCTTTCTTGTCATATTTATTGTAAGGCTGCAATAAATAATTAAGTTAGATGCACTACTTCTGTACAGGTTGGTGTAAAGTATAAACAGCTGGTGTCTGGTGTTTCAATCTCATTTTACTTACTCCCTTTAGTGGAAATGCTGACCTAGAAATTGTCATCTCTGACTGGAGCAGTGCTGCTTCTGCTCCACTCCCTACATCTGATAGTGATCAGTGGCAGCTGTTTTGGAAAAAAAGTAGGATAAGAAAAGTCTGTAGTGGGAATTTAGAGAATAGCTTTTGCATTTGGAGAACATTTCTGTACATGATGGCATGGTAAGAAACAAAAGAAGACCCTCAGGGTGTCAAGTAGCAAAGATGTGTTCTCATGCCAAACAACAAAACATTGATAGAAAAAATTAAATAATTTGTGAAAGATCAGTTTCTTGGATTATGGTAATTTTTTTTTTACAACCCAGTTAATATTTAGCTAAAACAAATGCATGATTGGTATATCTTAATCAAAATTGGAGTATAACATCAAGAATCAAATCTTTAGCAGTTTCAGAGGCTGGTCCTGGTAACACACAAATTTGACTCTCTGTAAGTAAGGTAATTGTCATGTCATTACCTGCTCTGGGAACATTTCACACACTGACTCAGTTTACTTGTCTAAAAGACATAAGAGTGAATAAATGTATTTTCTGGCATTATGTGGGTACAGGATGTACAGGACATGCAGGCCTGTAAGTGTAGGCTGGTGCAGTGTGTGGTGAGGGCTGCTCAGATGGGTTTTGAACACACAAAACACTTTCATTGATGTCAGTGTGTTGTTTTGGAAATGGATATCGACTTTACAGCCTGTTACTGTTTTTGTGTAACACTTAAGATGAGTTGAATGTGAGTTCTTTCTCTGTTGGGTTGGGAATGCTGGCTGCTGGTTTTGGGTGGAAAGCAATTGTAACCAGTTCTCACCAAGTCAGGCATCGGAAATGCTAGATGCTTTTGGAAGCTCTAACAGATGTCTACCTCTATTTTTAGGTGCTTGAACAACATTTTGGAATCCGGTCTGAAAAAGCTAAAAGTGTCCTGTAGATAGCACTAGGCTTTTCATGGTAGATTCAGGTACATAGATTATCTGTTTTATTAATGTATTCTATGAATGCTTTGCAAGGCTTGCAGGATGTTTTATTTGTGAGATCACCAGACACTGTTCACTGAAAAATGTCCTTTTTCATGGCATTGATGGGATATAAACATTCATAAAAGTGATTTCTGATTTTACATTCATTTTTATCTTTAGTGGCACCATCAACAGCTCTGGCTCCTCCTGCATGTTACCTGTCTAGGCTATGTGCACCTTCTTTGACTGAAAAGTAGGTCTTTAATTTTCATCATGATGGAAGTGTGAAACTTAAAGCCTCAGACAATTTTCTTCCCTTGTCAGCTCTTTCTGTGAGCATCCTGTGAGGCTTTTTGCAATCTTTTTTCTACAAGAAAAAATAATTAGGGTATATTCAGAAATGTTTATCTTGACTTGTTTTTAAAATTTAATCAAAATACACTTCAATCTAGATTTTCTTCATATGTTAGAAACTTCAGATAGAATGTCTAATCCTCTTTGTCCAGGACCAGATCTTATTACAGAATCACAGCATATGCTGAGTTGGATGGGACCCACGAGGATCATTGAGTTATGGCCCTGCACAGAACCATCCCCAAGAATCACACTCTGTGCCTGAGAGTATTTCCCAAATGCTGCTTGAGCTGTGTCAGGCTTGGTGCTGTGACCACTGCCCTGGGAGCCTGTTCCAGTGCCCAACCACCTCTCTGGGTTAAGAAATTTTCTCAAATAATCAACCTAATCTCCCCTGACACAACTTCAGGCCATACCCTTGGGTCCTGCCACTGGCAACTAGAAAAGAGTTGTGAGTCTGTCCACCTTCTGTATATTTTGGTTAGCAGAGATTTGAAGAGAAATTCTGGAATGAGGGTGCCAAGCATCTGCAATGCAAATGTAAGGTAATGAGCATTTCAAATGGGGTTGTAACTCCCAAGCCTTTTTACTTAACTCTATTATCTGTTTTCCTATTGAGGGTTTCTCAAAAGCATTTCTGTACTTGATCTTCCCATAGATGCTCTTGGTTATGTTTGGGAACTCAGAGCCATCAGGTGACTGCTCTGAGACTTTTGTTGTGTTTTTTATTTTTCCTTTATTTCACACAGACAGTGGTAGGGAATAACTGAGGAAGTACTTACAGAATAATTTGGGAAGTTGTTTTGGCAGATACATTCTTTGCTCCTTTTGTCGAAACTCCTTTTTGGGATGTGAAAGAAGGCTTATCAGTGATATGGAAAATTTCTGGGCTTTGGCATGTGGTGACTCTGACTTTTATGATGACATTGATTGATGTTCTGGATGCCACTCTCCAGAACACTCTGCCAAGAAACCTAGGCCATTGTTCCCCAGAAGAAAAAGCCAGAAGAAAACATGGGGGTGGGGTTGAAGCAGTGAGTTTGGTTAGCCAAGAGAAAGCCCTGAAGCTGCTGCTGACCTCTGTGTTGGGGGCTCAAAGGTTTGGGCCCTCAGCAATGTCTGTACTACAATAATTATTTCTTTTAAGCTCTTTTGCTGAGAGAATAAAAAAATAATTATCTGTTTTTCCAGACAGATCGATTGAGCATCTGTGGGGGGGATGAGGTCTTCAATGAGCTCGAAGTGATCTGTTCAGCATCTGTTTCCATCTTATTGGCCCTACAGGTTCACTTGATAACTTGCTTAAATTCTACCCCACCACTACTGTTGGCCATTCAGATGTGCTGCCACCTGGACTTCTTGTTCTGAGTAGAATAAGTTGTTTACCCGCGGGGAACAAAGTCTGAGTTAGTGCAACTTGAGAGTGCAGGAATGGCTTGAGCTCAGGTTGCTCTTACCAGGCTACCATCACAGCACACTTCTAGACACCCCTGCCTGCTATTTCCCCACAGACTCTTGTAAAGCTGCTGCACGGTTCCATGGCAGGAAATTTGATGCCTTAATCAGAAAGAGCAGAGTTATTGTGTGGTGTGGAAAAGGCATAGACAAAACTGAGGCAAATTGCTTGGCTGGTGTGTTATCAGATGTGTTATCTGTTAGCAGGTTGTTCTCGAGCAGAAATCGAGAGTTAATGACTGTGTTATGCACAGGTTTGTGATATCAAGGTTTAAAGAACTCTAGAACTCTTTGTTAGGAAGACATTTCCTTAACTGCAAATGATTCTTTATTAAAAGTAGCAGAGATTCTTCTTGTGTTTTGCTTTCAGTTTCTCCTGGGTTTCTCTGTAGTGTTTGAAGCACTGCATTGCTTGAGTGCTTCCCCTTGGAGACACTTTAATGATTCAACTGTGTTTTGGTTCTGTGAAAATCTGGGAGCCTGGGAAAAGGAAAAGTCATTTAGTCCTGTTAAAAGTGTTTTCCATAAATATTTACTGCCTTGTACAAAAGCTGGCCTCATCTAGAATGAGACCAGGGCTTTTCTCTACCTTTACTTCTAATAAAGCAAGGGGAATGTTGAGGCAGCCTTCATAAATAAAAATGGATTATGGTTGCAGTAGATGGAGGTCCTTTTGAGTATCCTTTGTTCAGCAGCTTCCAATAACATGAAGCCTCAGTTTATGGTTCTAGATTGGGTTTTTTTTTTAATAGAAATTCTGTCATTATGTAGTTTAATAAAGCTAAATCAGAGTTCACAAAATGGCAAGTTTTGGAATGAACATTATCTGTGGAAAAGTTTATATATAACCTGGTAAAACCCAAACTGGCTATATACCCTTAAAACCACAACAAGCTGGTGTCAAATAATCTGTACTCCTCTGCTTTGGCTTGCTCATTATGTAGGAAGAATCTGATTTACAAGCTATGCTTATAACCAGCTGAATTCGAAAGGTTTTGCAGTGTAATATTTTATGCTTGTGACTGTTTGCAAGACTTACAGTGAATGAGAATCTTTACAGATTGTTAAAAGTATATAATGGATTTGATGTTTTATATTTCAGAAGGAATTTTCCCAATATAGCATGTGAAACTAACAGCTTGGTAGTTAAATAATCTGTAAGGAGCTCAGTGTGTGTTGGGTGGTGATTTGTGGGCTGGGTTTTTTTGTAGATGTAGTAAACAGAGAAGATCTGAAACAGACTGAAATGGGGAGGAGCATGTAGATGATAATAGATCAAAGCTTTTGCAAAATACTGTTTTATTTGCCAAATATGTTCTCTGAACACATCATCTCAGAAAAAGGGAAAACATACAATGTACAGCAGGAAAAAGTGATCAAAAGTATGGGTAAAGGTATTATTTGATAAGAAGTTAAGTAGCATATAGGAAAAGCAGAGACAAATCTTGCACCAAAAAATGAGTGATGGATCCAGGGGTTAATAACACAATCCGAGGTCTGAGGAGTAGGAATCTGGAAGGAATGATGTAGTTGGTTTAGTTAAAACCAAGACTTTGAGCATGTCTTGTGCAGTGTGCTGAGCCAGGTGGTGATAGGGACTGACCCTGGCAGAAGGCATTTCAGTGAAGTGGATCTTGAGAGCTGCTGTTGCTCTGTGTCAATTCACCTCCCTCGACCCACACAGGTTGGGCTCTCTGTGCAGGAGGGATTTGCTGTGAGGGGTGGAACTGCATTTCACTTCAATGCCCAGTGGTGGGGATATTGTTGGGCAACCAGTCTAGTAAATATTTCTTAATCTGCCCAGTATACACCATCAGGAAAGAGATTTTCATGCACAAAAGCCAGGCACAGCTTTCCAAACCAGCCTGTAGCACAGATGGGCACTTGGCGTGGAGGCAGTGATGTTTAACGGGCGAATTCCTATCCTGGAGACTTGAATGCCCTTTCCCAAAAGGTTCATATGGTATGGTTTGTTTTTTTTTTTTTTTTTT
>VZTN01015980.1:191428-231461 GCA_013400515.1 Erpornis zantholeuca
TTTTTTCCCCATGCTGGGAGGGGGGGAAGGTCAGGGAACAGGCTGTGGTGCTTCCCTGAGGGCCTGTGTGCTACTGTTCTCTTGATGCATCCATTACCAGATCTCGTGTGCAGTAGTGTGGGTGCTGGCTGGGACATGGGTGTGTGCTGCACTGTTCCTGTGATTAACAGCAATGTCCTACGTTGTACAGCATGTCCTATTTCTAATTCACTCCCAGAACAGGGCTGAAAACATTTACAAAGCGTGCATTTTCTTTCTGAGTCTTCAGTCCCAAAAGTTTGAAATAAATCACAGGTGGTGTGAGGAAAGAATGAGTTGTGTTTCTAGGCAAGTCCTGGGAGGCTGTACTAATATCTCAATAAGTACAGAACAAGTATAATGACAGGGCACAGAATAAAAGCTGAAATCCATCCAGAAGAACCCAATAGCTTATTTTTTTTTTAGTGCACTGTTTTGCTTGGATTTTTACCTTGTAATGGCAACTTTTCCAGCAGTAAAGATATTTTCAATTGGTGCCTTCAAAGCATTGCAAGTTTTAAATAATATTTGCTTCTTATTGATGTGTGAACTCCTGCTTGCACATTAATATATTTACCATAACTAGCTGTGTATTGATCTGCCACTCCTGGTTAACATGAACTTAGAGGTTATTCCACATCTCTAGAATGCAGTCCCATTCTAGAATAATTCTATTCTGAAGGGACTCAGCTGTTGAAACTAGAAAGTACAGCATATTTCTGACTAGTAAGTAATCAGCTATTCTTGATTTGAAGATCTACCTGCCTGCTCCTTCGAGAATGACACTTTTGGTTTGTCTCCTGTGGGCATATAACTCTTCCTAGCACCACTGTTTGCCACTTTACAATTTAATTAACTCATAGTTGCCAAGTTTTTTTTTTAAAGTAGCCTAAGGCTTCAGCTAAGAAACATGTAAAATATGCTCTGCTAATGCCACCTGCTGATGCTGAGAGTACATATCTGCCTGCAGTTTCATTCTATGCAAAGTTTTTATATGCTATCCTGTATAGGGGAATGAACAAATTCTCATATGCTTTGTCAGTGTTATTTTAGATCCATAATAATGAATTAGTTCTGGCTCCTTTGTGCAGTAATTTCACTTTAGCTCTAGTCCAACTCATAAAGTGTAATTGTGATTGCTAAAAACAAACAAAAGAACCCAGCTTAGTCCTTGTTCTTACTCTTGTGTACTAGTTCCATGCATAGTTAAACTGCAGACTTAAAATGAGCAATTCCTTACATTTTTGTGAATTGTGTCTTACTGTCTCAAAAATTTCATGTGTCTGTGAAGGTACAAACTCTTGGGCTTGTGTGTGGCACAAGCTGAACTTCACTTTTCTGCCCCAAATTCTTGCCGTCTTTCTCTGTTGCAGAGGACTTGTGTACAACGTGACCCTGGTGATCAGGAGCACAGGGGTGGCAAAGAAAACTCTTTAGCTGGAAGTAGTTTTCACTTTTCTGACTGAAGGCAGGCAGGCCAGCCAGCAGCACCGAGGGACAGGATGCATTTACACTCCCTGTTTTTTAGGATGTGTTTATTTGTGGATCATCTCTGTTTTAAGCCTTGTGTTTGGTTTTCCCTCCTTGCTCAGTTCAGTGGGATGCAAACAACTGAAATAATCAAGTGCTAGAATTACATTGTGTCGACTTGTACATCAACAATTGAGTGGTTTTGAAGGGAACTGTGCAAAAGCAGGGGAACACTTTGAAAGTTTAAGTTACTGCAAACCTGATTTTCACATTGCCCTCCACTAAGGGCATGGTTTGGGAGTTCAGGAGAGAGAATTGTGACAGACCAGAACATGTCAGGCATGAGCTTAAATTGCTGAAACAACTAATTCCACTTCAGTGGGGAAAAAAAGAAGCACTGCTATTAGCACCATTAATTTATTTCTGTGGTAGCATCTCCTCAGGCTTGACAGACAGCTCTGTGTGTTTTGCATCTGCTTGTTTCAGCCACAGTTGTATCCTTCACCTTTATAATTATGGATGCAGTAGCTGAAACAAGGTCTGCTTCTTGGGTTTGATGGGATTCAAAACATATTTAATTACTATTTTTCTGGTCTAATTACTTTTTCTCTGGCCCATCTAGTGTGCTCTGTTTTTCCTCTCATAGGATCCATTTCTTTAGCTCATCTGATTCAAATATCTGCCATCAAAATAACTGAGAATTTCATGTTTATATACTGGGTTTTTTTGACTGTATGTTTTTACTCCGAGTTGCAAATGTCCCAAATTTCTCTTTAATCATAAGAAAAGGATTGATCTCTCTCTCTTTCTCTCCATGTTCTTTTGTGGATGTTGGGGCAGGTATCTCTGCCTGCCCTCAGGCACTGTGCTCCAGCCCTGTGGGTCAGTCCATTTATTGTTTTGACATCCTGGCTCTTATTTCCCATGACTGCGACAAAATTCTCTTCCTGCAGAATGTAATTTCTTTTGATTGTTCTTTGTTTTTTCTCTATGTTAGTTTTTTCACTAATTTACAGTAAGAAAAATATTTGAACTCCTGATTTTTCATATGAATTATCTCAGAAATACTTGTCTTGTGGTTTGAAGAACAAAACTGAGTCAGGACCTCTGACTGGCATGGTGCAAAGCCCTTCATCAAATGCAATAGTCTCTCACATCGATGGCCTTCCTATGCAGAAAGGTGAGTTTATTTAGCAGGGATGTTGAAGTTGCTTATATTATTCTTTGTGTATTTACAAAAGTGAAAAATGTCACTGACAAAAAATGTGTCATGAGCTTAATTTTTCTTTTCTTATGCAAAATTGTAATTTACGTCATTGGGTATTTTTTTGAGAAAAACAGATTTGTTTTTTTTAACTGGAGATATTAAGAATAAAAATGAATTTTTATTCTTGTAGACAAGTGCTTATCTGTAAGTTAAAGATCTCTTAATCCCTGAAAAAGGAGAAGCAAAGGAAAGGAAGACTGATGAGTTGAAGCTGTTTATCTTGTGTTTGCAGGGGGTTTGAGAAAGTGATTCTGATGTATTTTAATTTTCTGAAATTTTTGCTGCAATAATGCTTTTCCATTTTAGTTTTGGATAATGCATGTGTGCATAGAACCAAGTGTAAGTTTCTGAGTTTCAAAGTCCCTGGTTGCAGCTGCTTGAACTCAATTTTGCTTTGGACTAGAACAGGTGCTTCACTTGTCTATCTGCCTCTTATCCTCTCCTCCACCCCACATGCCTCTGAAGAGGACTGAAATGCTGTAGCAGCAGTTGGATGTAGTTATAAAAGAAATGTAAAGGGAGAGAGAGGCTCTTGCTTTAGCACAGCAGGAGCCTTTATATCTTGTAGAGAGCTGCTGCCCTCACGCAGCTACCATGCCAAGATCATGTCATTTAAAAACACCATCATAAAGGAAAGTGGTCCTAAATGATGGACCTTGATAATATTGAAGAGTAGAATTAAGAAATGTTACAAAAGGTCTAAACATACCTGGGTTTTGCATTTCAGTCTAACAGGTGTTGGCTGCTGTTGTATTGAGCACTTAAGAACAGTCTCATTCTGACAAGCCAAAAGGAGGGGTTGTGTTGTTTCCTGATATTTAGTTTTGAGGAGAAAGGCTCAAAAGTGAGGTACAGAGGAAACTGCATCTGTTCTGCAGGTACTCCCTAGTGAATGATACTTTCTGTATTAATGTGGTATTAGAAGTCCAAGATACAATAAGAATGTGCGTACCCAAAACTGACTATGTTCAGATGTGTAGAAAATTCAATCCAGTTCCTTCAATTCCAGAAATCAGGGTCCAGTTTTCTGGCTGATTTCGTAGGCATTTTTGAATGTTGCATGCTTACCAACAGAAGGCTCAGGCAGCCTTACTTAGCCTGTGAACTCTGAACTCAGTAAATAGAGCAGACTTTTCGTCTGTCAAGTTTTCATTAAATTTTAAAATACTTATGCAGGTTTGTGGTGTCAGCAAAGAAAAGAATTTATCCTGGCAGGACTTTGTGCTCCAGGATAACCCTGCTTGAGTATGGATGGTTGGACATCTTTGGGTTCTTTTAGCCTGACCTATTCCAGGACTCCAGGACTTCAGTCCCTGGGTTGGTAGATTGCTACTCCAACTCTCACTGTGGTGTTATATAAATAACACAATACCTGTTAGCCAGGAGCTGAGGGCTCTGCTCCAGTGAAGGTGGATTTAAGTGTGTGCTTAAGCTGTACTGCTTATGGTGATCATTGTCACACTGACACAAAGGGCTTCCCTGCCCACAACAAGCTCTGAAGCTCACTGCACACCTCTTCCCAAGCTCTTGCTGAGCCTTGGCAATCTGGCACGATGGCAGATTCTGCAGCTGGCTTCCTTTAATGAACTGGAAATGGCATTACACGGGTGCAGGCTCGGTGTTAACCCGTGATGGATGTGTTATTCCACCAGGTAACTTCCTCTGTGCTCCTATTAGTGCAGAGCAGACACGTTCCACTGCACACAATGGCTTCATTCTTCACTAGATAAATATAATGTGGGTAATTGCAGTTCATTATGTAAATACCTCTGTATGAGGCTTTTATGGAGTAGCAATGGATTTTGCAGAATATTTTTCTCCTACATGGAATGCTATTTTTTAAAGCAATGCAACAGTGTCCATCAGAAAAGGAGGCTTCTAAACCTGCAAGTTGGAATATTTTGTTATAACTTAGTCTAACTTGAAGAGAACAATCCTGACTGAACAAACATCTTACTGCCTATGACTGAAAGGTGAAAGGCTATTTGGTGTGATAACTGTATTGTTATTTTTCTATTTATTAAGCATCTAGATCATGGAAGGTGAACAAACGTGGAATTTAAAAGAAAAGAAACATACTTCCCTAAATAACGGGAAAAAGACATGAGGGTTAAGAGGACGTGATGGAGAAGAGGAGAAATTGAGGTCCAGAGGCACAATTGCTTGTGGTAGTATTGGAAAAATGTGAAAAACCTAGGAAGATTCTTCATAAATCCTAAATTTATAGGGTTTATTTTAAGTATTTCTCTCCCTGCATGTGTGTATGTTAGTACTAGTACAGAGATAACAAATATTTCAATATAATAATAGAAAAGTATTCCAGTATGAAAACTAGGAACATATCTTCTGTTGTTGGAGGATCATTAAGAATGAAATATTAAATAACTAAAAGATATCCCTGTTAACCTGATATTATTTTTTTTTCTGACAGTATGGTTTTAAATTCAGTTTTATATTTAACTGCAGCTTTCTGCCTAAGTTTTGCATTCTGGCATTTAGAAAAAAGCCCTAGTCAAATGAAAAGAAGAACTGGCAACTCTTATACCTCAGATTACAGTGGGGTTTTTTGCTGAAGCTTTTCTACTTGGAATTATGTAGAATGCCCCTTGTTTCTGGGAAATAAAAACTGAATGTGTGAAAATGTTACATTTTATTCTGTTTTGCAAATAGAGGAGAGAGCCTTTGATCCTTACATTGACTGATAACACCAAGATGCAGTCATGCCAGTCAGCTCTGTGAAAAAAAGGTTGCCCAAGTTTGTGAAGACAGATCTTTCTGTCGTGCCCTGGTGAATTCCAGCCAATACTGTAAAGTATCTGGAGGGCCCTGACAGGCTTCCAATCTAACAATGTCCCAAAAATATCGACGGATGCTGAACGGAAGCCTTTGTGTGTTTCTGCCATAGTGGAGTTCCCTGCATACTGAACAAAAACTGTTAATGAGGAAAATAGTTTCAAAAGACTTAGAAAACCAGCTCAAGTCTGTAAATGAAGGGAGGGAAAAGCCAGATAACACAGCTGCTCTATGTAATGGCTAGCCTGTCTTCAAACAACTCGACTGTGAAATGATGCAAGCCTTGAGATTATTACTTTTCCCCGTTGGCAATTTGTATTCTTGAGCAGCCTGTGCTCTACTGTGTTTCAGTCTCAGGTTGGGGGTGGCAGGATGCTGGGGGGTGCCTATTGTGCCAGTTGTGGTAAATAAGGGCAATTAGGGCCCTCTATTTTTTTATATAAATCCCTAGTCACTTCATCTACAATCCTTCAAAATGCATAACACCAGCTCTCTGGGTAGTACAGCTAAGGCAAGATGCCCAGAAAGATGACATGTGTTGTCTTCAGCTACTGCCTTTCCCTGGTCTTACTGCTTCAAGAAATGTGCAACTGCTGCTCTGAAAAGTGCTCCTTGAAGTGTCTGCTGCTGTCAGATCTGGCTCTCGCTGCCAACAGGCTGTGGGATCAGATGTTACCCAGGGTGCTGTGAAAGGCTCAGCTTGGCTAAAGGGCTGCAGTTGACTCTGTGCATCAGTAGGTTAAAGACTGGGCATGTACTGATTGTACACAGAATAACTAAATGTTGTCTTGGGAAACTGAAACTTTTTATTTACTCGATTTATCTCTTCAGAGCTCTGCAGTTTCTCAGCTGTGTGTTATGACTGTCTTGTTTTGCCTGGGAGTAATTACTTTGGTTCAGCAAACCTACCAGACTACTGACTGCTTGGACAAAACTGTTAGAAAGAAGTGCCATTGAACTGCTGCAGTTTTCCTTGATAACAAAAACATCATAGTATTGCTTTCCTTTGAGACCAAAAAAAAGTCTTACTTTAGATTTTAAAGCTTGAAGTGAAGGAGCTTCCTAGAACTGCTGTTGGGAGGAGGATTTTAAGCGGTGTGAGTAGATGACACCTCAGGTGGAGGTTCCCTGGTGAGAAGTGACATCCCAGGGGATCAGCAGTGCCCTGGGGAGGGAGTCAGGGGCTCAGTGGGTGATGGATGGCACTGGTGTCCTCAGGGTTTGTGGCTGTACCACTTGATTACAAGGCAAGAGTGACAGGAGCATCGGGCATCCCTTCAGGAAGGCTTTTCATGGAGTTCTGGCACTCCCTGCTCTGAGAGTGAGCAGCTACTGCAGTCCAGGTTTATGGTAATTCAAGGGAGAACTGAGTGCAGGCTGTGATTTAGAGGACTTTCTCTTCTCCAGCAACCTGTAGGAATCAGAAGGGTATCTAGGATGAAATAGCCTCTACTACATTAATATAAAGGAGGGTGAAGGCATGGAGTTTAGGGATCAGCATGGTTGGAAAACTGTTCAGGAAATTTGTGTTTTTGTGAGAAAATGGGTGATTCCTTTCTGTGGTTTGGAAAAGCAGAGCTTGCAATAGATAAAGGTGAGAACTGAAAATAGAAAAACACAGCTGTAGAAAACAAAATGGTGAGGGGATAAAAGTATTGGAGGAAAAACAAGGAGCCTTAGTTTACAAGTACAAGATTATAGATCAGGTTGAATGCTCAGGGGAAGCTCTTGGGGTCCCACGTTTTTCCTATGCCCTTCTTGTCTGTCTTTTTGGTAAACATTGACAAAGTATCCTGTTGCTTTTTTCCTCAGCAGCCATCAGCTAATTCTGAAAAATACCAGTTTGAACAAAGTTAAGAAGTTCATCCAGCACTGAAATGGAGACAATTATTTCTAGTAATGGCTGAGAGATGGAGGGCTGAGAACTGCACAAACTTCTTTTATTCTTATTTTTGAGGTCATTGATAAATGGCACATACAACAACACACCCCCTTTGGATTAAGGGGTGGTGTCACTGTCCTTTGCTCAAACCTTGTGTTGAATCCATTATCTAAATCTTGTTTATTGGTCCCAACTGAAGGTTAAGCAACAGTGTTTTCACAGCATAAAAAATCCCATGAACTAAACCAAACCCCCTCAAAACCCCAGCCCTCAAACACCCAAAATATTGGAGTGGGGAAACATGTGGGAACAGGTTTGACTCAGAATTTTTCTTCTTTTTCCTGTATTTCTTTTCTAAAATCTCTCTAGTATTGTGTGCTTACAAGTAAAATTGTAGAATAAACTGGCATTTGTGTGGTGATTTTTTCCTTTTTATGGATAGGAAGGATGACTATATTACAGCCTGAACTTGTTAGTATTAATGTTTAAAATGGAGTGATGCATTAAAAAGTAATAAGCACAGCAGTCTGAGTGTGTCTGTTGCAATGTTAGTGACACTATGATGGATTAACAGCCTGTGAAATAGAAATGCATGCTCTGGCAAATATTTTACCTAACACTTATTAGTATATTTATGGGTATCCATTTTGCTTTTACTTTGCATCTTTTAAGAATAATCATGCTTTAATATGTTCTAAAAACCCACAATCATATAAATCTGCTATTCTTCTGCAGGTGAAGCTGTGAACTTTCCATAATATGTAATGTCAAGTTATATTATTAAAGTAGAGTTTGAGCATTATACACAAGCCAGAATTTGAAACCCTAGAGTAAGAGACCATTTTGTAGTTTTGGTATTTTTTCTGCTGATAGGGTGTTTTGTGTGATGTTGGAATCATTCATTATGCCCAAATCCACTTTTCTACTCTAGAGTATTTTAGAAGTGCCCTAATGATAGATTGTTTCATCTGTCTGCAGCATCCAGGTTTCAATTAATGCTCACCAGAACAAGCAGGAACTTGCACTGGTGGAAAAAAATGTGATCTTAAATTTGGTTCTTACCCGAGGTCAGAGCAACCACTTAAGAAATGAAACTTGATTTGCATAAACCAGCAACACTCAAATAGGTTTTATCAGGTTGCTATTGTGACCTTAAGACAAGTAATGATCAGCTTACTCTCTTCTTGGAGTCAAATTCCAAAGTTAAGAAATTTATTTAGTGCTTCTTAGTATTGTTTCAGACCTTATTGAAACCTGCTTTCCTTTTGGTAGTTCCTGGTGACTTTTCTCTGCAATTGTGATCAGATATGTAAATCCAATAACCTCACAGGACCCTTTGTTCTGTTGATGTGTATTATTTTTCCTAATGCAACAATTTAATGGAATTCATGACCATGGTTAGTTACTTTTTAATACATACTATTTCCAATTTGAGATAACTTTGATTTTCAGGATCAGTCAATGTTCACAATAAATGAAAAAGGCTCAACGAAGTGATAGAGCAGAGGTGGATCACAGGTTAGCAACTGCTGCCATGGAATTATACAAAATTCATTTTCTGTAACATCAAGAAGCATCACCGTGGTGAATATCAGATCAAGACAGTTTAGTCAAGGCTTCATAAAAGTCACATTCCCACCACAAAATTCATACTTGTCATGCAGGAACTAATTGGAGAGTGACAGAGTTATGGTTCTCTGAAGTACCTTATGGTTTTATGTAATTACTTGACAAGGCACTGTTTCTTGGACCAAAAGCTGTGTTATATTTTCCACTTGGCAATAAGGGTGTTATTTTGAAAACCATTGAATGCCAGTCTAAAGTTTGCAGGTTTCTTTCAGCTGAGTGGTTGGAAACTTGACCTCCCTGATGACAGGGGATCCACAGATATCACTTCATCTCTTGCTGCAAAAAGTATTACTTTGACAGTGCTTGCTCAGGACTATTGCTCCTCCCTCCCCCCTCAAATGCACAATTTTTGGCACTCAGTGTTTGTGTCACCAACCCTGCCAAGATCTGAAGTAAAGGCAATGCATTTCCTAACCCTTGAAGCCTGCACTTAGGGCTGTAACAAGGGGCCCTTCAAGTGGCATGAGGAATTTTTAAGGTTTGTGGGGGGATGACATTTACAGGCCATTATAGATATGAGCAGGGGTTCATTATAGAGTGTAGACAGTAATAGATTCACACTTAAATACATTTTGACCTCTAGTCTTCCTGGATTTTTTTATTGTCAGAGAAAGAATGTAAAATAGGTTTGTTTCTACAGTATTCTGCCCATTATGTCAGAGCCCTTAATTACAGTTTCTCCTTTTTAAGTCCTATCTTCAGTTTGCAGATATTTTGAATGTATTGAAAGCATTAACATTTACAACCTAGAACCAGCTTTGGGAGTAAAAAAATGGTTTATTTGCTTAGAGAAGAGTTCATTTCCCAGCATGAAGCACTTGAAAGAAACCAAAGGCAGACTTTGTCTTAATAGTTGAAAATTCAAAATAAATGAAGCTTATGTAAAATGGCAGTAACAGACTAGAGCTACAGTGGACTGCTGAAATTGGATTTGGGTAGCTATAAACATAATTAGCTTAAAGCATTCTAGCTTGCCATGCAGTGTGAGCTCTCATAGGCTGGGATGTGATAATGTTTTGCTCTTTTGCATTTTAACTCCTTGTGGAGATTCAAAAGCCAGCTGATCTTAGGCTTTGTGGAAGCTAAATTAACCACACGTTCCTTGGGGGGTTATGGCAAACTGTGAGGTTTACTGGGTGTTGAAGTGTGCTAAAGATAACGTGACAGGAACCTAAAATGCTATACTCCCAACATACTAATTAGGATTGCATATTAGTATTTTTAAAAATCTTTAGAGATTTGTATTTCTAATGGTGTAAATGATTGATTATATGTAAATGTTGGTTGTGTATGCCCTTAATGATCTCATGGAAGAAATACTGGTGCTTGATTTGACCTGAACAGTATACAAAACCAAGATGATAATATTGTAAAGTTGTATATAAAATACTGATGTGGTTCAGAAGTTCTGCAGCATTTTTATTCCTCCAAAACCCTAGCTCATGCCCATTATGTGAAGCTGTGTTCATTTGAGAAGTGAGTAATGCTGCTTGACCTCAATCTTTGTCGTAAGTGGGTTGGAATCAGTCAATAACTTGGCATTCCCACACCAGTGGAACACTTAGATTTATACACATGAGACCTCCACAGAGTTCTAGGAATAGGTGTACATGTGTTCAGCTCTGCAGAATGGGCCTCCTGTGCAGTCTGCTGCCCTTCCTCAGAGGTACAGATCGCTGAAGCCAGTGAGCCTGTGTTCTCACAGCAGGCAAACACTGCTTGGTGACTGCTTCCACCCTTGGGTTGTTTCCAAATAATAAATTCAGAAACCTTCAGATTTTGCCTTTCATCTGACAGTCTCAAGCATTGCAAAGCTGAGATAATTTCTCTTATCCCTCTACTTCTCCTGCTTCTGTTTTCCATGTGTAATTGTATGTGGAACATTGCACAGAAGTAAGGGAAAGTTGCATACAGTTGTTAAAGGTTGGAAGGATTCTCACCATGGGACATTTTATTAAATTGTTTATTGTGTAAGGTGGCTCTATAACCTTTCACTTCTTCCCTTTTTATCCTCCCACTGCCTTTATTTAACAGAAATTTTTTTAAATGAAGTATTTCAAACAAGGGGGAGAATGGACAATTTAGTCTGTTAAATAAAAAATAAATTCACTCTGGAGAAAACATCTGAGGATTATAATCTTAGTATTTAGAATTGCAGAGGAATACAGTACAAAGCAAGTATTAACTCCACATGGTGCAGAGTAGTTATGACTTTTCTATTTCTGCAGTATCTGAATCTTCTAATGCATGTGGAATATAGATAAACTGATGTATTTCCTTTCTTGTATCCTTTTCAAAATATTAAATTCCAGTGGAGGTGGATTACATCTTCAGCAAGTCTTTTAGTACTTCAGCCTTCTGCATTTATTACTTCTGTTTAGAACTCATTGTAGATAAGCCTCTGAATAAAGAAATACAATAAACATTTGTGTTAATTATATCATTTCCTCCTACCCTTCTCCCCTGCACCATATGTTCTCTTCTCTCTATGCCTCTCAATTGACTTTTATTAGGGTTTGATATGTGTCTAATCAGAGACCTCAAAGTACGCTCAGATGATGCAAATGTGACCCTGTTTCTGTACCCTTTCATAAGTGTAAATATATCTGGAGGTAGAAGAAAGGAGCAATGGGATTAATTCATCAGGTAGTTATTATGTTTATTTATATGTGGGACTTTCCCCTAGTCTGTAGTCTCTGCTTCAGCCCTTGCACCAAATCTCATATTACCCTTTGCCCTTGGCCTGGACTTTTTGTTTGTTTATTTGTGGGTTGGTTTGAGTGTTTTTGCCTTTTCTCCAATCCTTTGGTTATTGTCTAGAACGAGGTCCTCTGAAAAACTTTTGGGAATTCATCAAGTTCATTTGCCCTGTCTGTGGCTTTCTATTACAACATTTGATTCGCATATCCAAGTTTTATTTCCGCTTTCATGGGGAAAACAGCTTCTTTCACTTTCTGTCAGATACTGAAATGCACTCTTGTGCTTGATCATCAAGGACACAGCAGAAAATTAGTTGCCATTTTTATCCCTTAAAAATGGGTGGCCAGGAGCAGGGAGATGAAAATTAATACACTTGTATGGGGAGCTCTACTTCAGAGACCAGGGGCATGTAAGGAACTCACCTGCACTTTCTGCTGAGATGCACTTGGATTTCAGAATGTATATTTGCTATGTGCATAAATGCTTTCCTTCTCTGGTCAGTTATCTGTGCATACACTTTTCTAGTGGGATCAGAAATTATTACAGATTCAGCAGTTGTCTGTAGCAGCATAAGGACATGATAGACATGCCACATTACTTCCAAAAGATAAATTCATTACTATGCCTCTTTGAAACTTGGCTTTCTTCTGCCTTTGCTCCAGGACATCACAAGGCTGTAGGAAATAATGAAACACATTGCTCTAGCCCCAGTGAAAGGTCTGAAACCCTTCAACAGAACTCACCTCTTTTTTTTTCTTCTTTTTTTCTTTCTGTATTTTCCTTGGTCCTTTCTTATGCAAACCCATTTAGGGAAAGTTTCTAAAATTAACAGGACAAATGTTAATTCAAAATGAATCTTGAATCATTTGTGTGTCACAACTGCAGTGATCTGGATACCAGGAGCAGTCAGTAGTGGTCAGGCCAGGCTAGAGCTGCAGGACAGCAGCTGTGGTGTCACCTGTAGTGGTCTGTGTGTGCTATGGTTTGTTTGCTGTCCAGGCACTGAATGGTCAGGAGGAGCTGATTTCCTGCACAGACATACCCAAGGTGCATTAATGAAAGGTGCTGAAAGCACTCTGTGGTATAGTGTACACAAGTATTTGTTAACACAAAAGGAGCTTGTTCTTTCAAGCAAAAATTTCTTTTCCCAAGTGAATTTAGTTTCTTAGACTAGCAATGTACAAACACAATTTTTGTTTTGGACAAATGTGAGTGTCTGGTTTTGCACACAGCAGATGCATAAACTGTAGGTCTGATATAGTGCTGAATGTATGATAAATGTAAACAAAGTCAAGGTTTTGTGAGTGACTTTATCGTTAGTGGTGGGTTAAATGCTTGTTAAATTTTCCTGGCCTCTTGAACACAGGCATATTGTGTGTGCTTTCAGAAATTTTCTAGGGCTTCCACTAATGCCTTGAAAAATGAAGGTAAGCATTACTTGTTGTCAGTGCACTGTATTGGCTTGAAGAAGATAAGGATCTTTGTTAATGTAAGAACTGTTTGAATCTCACAAAATGAGCTTATGAATTTGCTGCCTGACAGTGTTTAGCATGTAAAAAGAAGTAAACAGCACAAGTATTGGGACAATCAGCTATTTCTGCTTCATTCCTGGCTTTGGGAAGGTACTATTGTATATGTAATATGTTCAAAGGAGCACATAATTGATTGTATACTGTTAGTCAGCCATGTGCATTTTTACATTTCTGCCTGTAGGTAAGCAGAGCACCTGGTGACATGGCAGCATGTTAAAAACGCTGCTTAGGAAATCCACAGATAACAGGACTTTCAAAATGATTGAGAAATACACAAAATAAGTGTTTCTTTTAAGAAATTTTTCTTTGTTGCCTTTATATGAATGTAATAGTATAGAGGGAAATATGATCTATTTACTGTTCCTGGTGGGGATGGCTGGTGGGTGGTGAAAGTTGCAGGGTGCTGTGCCACTGTTCTACACAGTTCCCCTGTTAGTCTTTCTATCTTTAAACTTCTCGTTTCTTCTGAGAAAGCAGGAAGCTTTTGTCAGCCAGGTATTGAATAGAGGTTTTGATATTTAAAGCAAACTGTTCAGTGCTCTTAGAGATGTTAATGTGGAAAGAAATACAGGTACTACATCTGGAGCTTCAAGACAGAGAATGTTAAGATAAGAACAGTGTACAAAGGCAGGGTGAATATTTTGAGGTGTTAATTCTAACTACAGAGGGAAGAAACTAGAATTCTGGAGCGGACACTGGAGCTATATTGTAGGATGCAAGGATGACTCAGCCCATGCTCAGATCATGGTCTTGCCATACTTATTTACATTAAAGTTCAGTTGCTATTTTGAGTCTGTGCATTTAGTGGAGAAGAAGGTGAGAAAAAAGCAGGGGAGAAGAATAAAAGCAAAAGGAGGGAGGGTAGATTTTAAGATGCAACAACAACAAAAATACCTGGACCAATCCCTCCTGCTCCGCACGCTGCTCTCTCAGTGGAGGAGCTTGTAATCCTATATTTGCTATATCAAGAGGATTCTTCCATGAGCACAAATTAATAATTTATTCATAGGCTGGAGTCAGCCCGCATTGATTTACTTATGCTGCATTTCTTTTCATTCATAAGCCTTTGCTGGTCCCGAGCTCTCGGAGAGCGACTCGCTGCAGCGCTCCGGCGTGGGAGGAAGCAGCAAAACGTGCCTTTATGCACAAGGACGTGCTCCCTATGACTCAATTAAATGTGCGAGCCTGACCTGAAGCCGGGGCTCGCTCCGGGCCGCCCCGGTGCGGCGCCGCGGCCGGGATGCTCCCGGCAGCGCTGAGCTCCGAGCAGCCTTCGCCTCTCCGCGCTGTGTGACAGGCAGATGCTTGTCATGCAGCGGTGAACCCTGCCTGAATCGGTCTCCGGTGGGTGTGCGCGGCCCCACGCCCCCGCCCCTGCCAGCCCCGCCGAGCCCTCCCAAGCTCAGCCCCCGGCAATGTGCAGCGCTCTCTTCTCGCCTTCCTGGAAGGGCTCAACTCCACTTTCAGCTCCTCCAGACTTTCTCTGCTTTTGCCGTACCCTCCCTCTGGTCCAGCTCCTCCTGTGCCTGCCTCAGTCTCGGCGCTGTCCCGTTAAAAGGCTGCTGCTCCTGCTCCGCTGAACCAGTGCGCTGGCTGCCTTGATCCGGGATGAAGGCTGGAGGTTGTTATCGGCGAGCGAAAGGAGAACTCTAGGCAGCTTTCCATTTGCAAAGTGAGCAGTAATTGCAAGAAGACAGCCTCCCCAGCTGGAATCAATAGTCTGCTTTCTTGCTGCTGAGGGCACTTTGGAGCAGCAGTAGGTCACTGAAGTAACTTCAGCACACTGCTGACTGCGGAGTTGTAAAGAACTACATGCAAGTGGCTGCAGTAGTGCTGGAAAACGCTTTGCTGTTACCAGGGACACAATAGTTTTCAAGTCATTAGAGCTTCGCTTCTGGTCCGCTCCTTCTGTTACACAGAGAGGGTCATTCTTTGGAGGAATGAGGATGGAGCTGTGAATTTTTCTTTTCTGTTGTTGTTCTAGCGGAAGGGGTAAGAGTGGGGGAAAAGAGGCTTTTAGAGGCAAAACCCCACTGCTGCTGAACTCAGCTTCACCTGAATTTCCCCAAACCATTCCAGGCACAGAGAGGCACAATGCCAGAGAACCTGAATCTTCTTCGGGCTTTTGGGGGTTTCTTCTTTATCTTCTGGACAGCTTTTAACACAGCCCTAGTGGATGTGGTTGGATCGGAGCAGCAGATCCCCTTGTCTGTGTAAGTGCTTTCATGCTATTCCTTTCAGGACCATGTTCAAGGATGAGAACTTGGCTGCTCAAGTTCTCCTGTTTTTGTATTGCAGATATTTGACTGTTCCAGGGCACCTTTGCTCCTCTGTCAGCTGTGTTTAAAGTGGTTATCTCCAAGACCTGGCACTACTTTGATTTTATTGTGGGAGCATGTGTTGGTGGAGTGTGTGGCCACTGAGTTTTAAGTGCTTGTATTTACTGAAATTGATGCTGTTAACTCTTTCTCATGTGGGAATTTGTCATTCAGAGCTGTTTTGCGATTTTATCTGCTGTTTTCCTTTCAATGGAGATGTGTCATGTTGTGCCAAATCATGTTTCTGTACAAGTTAATTCCTTAAATTTTAATGGAGCAGGTTGGTAGTTTCATATCAGAGGCCTTCCCTTAGCAGAGGGTCTAGTTTGTGCTTATACTTGTACAGCTCCACTGATCTTTTGCTGTGCTTATGTTCCTTAGTGAGCTCTCTAATGCAAAATTGCTCAGATCCCTCTGAGCAGCTGAAGCTGTTACAGTCTCTGTTGCTTGCTATGACATGTGTATTACATTTCTTCCTGTCTCTCTTTTTTTTTTTTTTCTTCACAGTGTAAAGCTCTGGGCCTCAGCATTTGGTGGAGAGATCAAATCTATTGCAGCCAAATACTCAGGTTCCCAACTCCTACAGAAGGTAAGGATTTCTTTGGTTGTAATAAGGAAGGTTTTAACAGAGAAAATGGAGGCAGATTTAATTTTTTAAATGAACAGGAAAGCAGTGCTGTACGTGCCTTTGTCCAAGTTCTATTTTTGTATTGCATACTAGTCCCTGATGACTCTTTTCCTTGCACTGCACTATCTGTAGAGTCCTTGCTTAACCTGATATTTTTCTGTTTGGATGACTTTCTCTTTTCATTGGAAAGTAAACTCCAACGCTTATTTCTTGTAGCCTAGGCTTCAGCCCAGGTTGCGGGTGTTTAGTCTATTGCTGCAATGTGGTGGTGATGATGTTTCTGTGCAGAAACAGCTGTTTCTTATGAAAAATGCTAACTTCATTCAAGGAGCAGAATTAGTGCATATTGTATTATTTTCACCCTGGGCTGTGTGTACACAATTCACTGCATCAGGAGGAGGCGGCTGCCCTGTTGTTTGTCATCTCTGCAGTTTTTACAATCCCATTATTCCCCCAATCATCTCAACCCAGTGCTGAGATGTATTACATCATTACAGATAAGAGGAATGAATGTGGTTATCTTCTTGCTCAGCTGCACAGCTGGATAATAAGGTAGTGAAGTATAGAAAAACTTGAGAAATTGGTATAAGTCTACATAATTGGGGCAGAGGGTAATGAAAAAGCAGATTTGAGTATTAGTTATATATCAAGGACTCTGTTTAATTTAAGTATACAACCTATAGTAAACTTCTGTATTGTAGAAAATTTATTTTTACAACAGTTGCAAAAAAAGAAGAGGCGACTAAGAGGAATATCTTAGACTGAAACTGCTATTTTGAGGCATTTAACATGTGATTCTAAAAAATGCAATATGTAAATGGAAAAAACATTGAGACATTCACTGATTAAAACCACTCATTCAACCCATATATTAAATTTCTGCTGATTTTTGTAGACATGATTTTTCGTTCTGAGTAACACTAATTTTATTTTTTGTCTGATTGTGAAGGAAATTATTCCTTGAGCTTGTAGCATTTATTTCGAAAGGCTTATATATGTGTGAAATTATGTAACAGTACGTGTAGCAGCTGAAATAAAAAGCTTGTGCTATCCTTTAAAATGAAAGCAACTGGCTTCAGTAATTACTAAAGACATGGGAGCTCTTTAGCGGTTTCTGTCTTTTCAGATTTTTATACCCAGGACTGTAAAACATGAATTTCACTAAGCGAAAATAAAGAGCTATTAAGAACAAAAATATTTGTGGTCTCTTACTGCCTTTCAAGGCCTTTAAATGGCTTCACTTCAATATGTTGGGCTAGCTTTCATTTTATTCTGAAAATCTGGACACTCAATATTTATTATGTTTCCAGCTCACATTCTTTAGAACCTGTGTAGTCTTCCATTGTCACAATTTTTTATGAACCTTAAATTCATAAAGCAGATGGAGCTTTCAGTTTTGATTAATTGCAATCAAGTATTATTAAAAAGGTTTATATTTTTATTTATTGGGCCATAACAAACTAATATCTTTATCTAACTTTGGAGCTGTTCCATGCACAGACATTCTCTGCGCAAAAATGGCTTTAGAAATGGAACCTGCCCAGTGCTGAGCCCAACGTTAGCTAGAAGAATGTGGAGTGTACAGTGTTTGGCAATCATGCTAAAATCCACAAGGCATCAGTGTGGAATCCCTAATCCTCCTTCTCCTCGTAGTCGATGCTGCTGCCATCCCTTCTCTAATGTATTTTTTCCCTCTGAAGTAGCAAGATTGCTTCCTATTGGTTGTTATAATTGTAGGTAATTGGAAGCTATTCATTTTACCTTTTCATCAGCATCCTTTCTGTTTCACTAACCAGTCTGTGTTCCTGTTTTTGAGGGTGGACAGTGTATGTTCTTTCCAAGCTGTTTTGTTTTTCTTTCCTGCTTACATTGTGGTATTCAATTATGGAATGAGAGCAAAGACAAAGCGCAGGTTTGACAGGTATTTAGAGCATTTTTATTCTCTGTCACAAAGTCTATTGGTCTTTTCTTTTTTTCTTCCTTCTGGTTACAGTAGTTTTGATAAGATATCTTTTGGTTTTTCTTTTATTTAGAATTCCAAATGTCTCTGTCCCTTTAAGCTTGCTATATCCTGGTGTTGGTTGTGCCAAATGAGCCTGGATGACAGGACTTAAGCATGGGGTTTCTTTTGATATTGTTATAAAGTATATTCTGTAAGCTTTTGTGAATAGAAACACACCAAACTTCAAGATCTGCAAGTATTTTCAACGTGCAAAGGCAGTGACAGAGGTTGTCACAACAGTTAAGGAGGTGATAGCACAGGAGGGCTCTAGGTACAAATGCCTTCTCCTCCCACCCCCTCCCTCCCCACTAGCCAGGCATCAGGGATATATTTGGTATTTACTGTGAGTGCTGGGTGATCAGAATCCATGTCATTTTAAAGTCAAGATTCCACTTTTAGAAGCAGTGAGACTTCTGATATTACTGGAGGAGCCCACATTTCCTGATTATGAATTAAGCATCCTTAAACAAGTGAAGATATAAAATGTGTGTATGATTATGGATCTGGACAGTATAGATTCCTCAAGTGTCAACTGCTTTGGAGTGCCATTTAGCTTAATACAGGCTTGCTAAATGAAAAATTAATGTAAAGGTTACTTGATTCATTTTGTCAGCACAGGCAGTGAGTGCTGCTTTCAAAGGGATGTGCTCACAATCCTAGGCGTGATTGACAGCCTCTGCTGCCCAAATGTTTTCCACACTGAGTCATTTGACCCACACTAAAATTTCATTGAGCAAATTATTCATGTGAGATACTCGGTAAAGAATTTTTTTGCCAGGTAACAGTTGTGAATATTGATGGCATTATTGTGATTTTTATTGTGATTAATGATTTTTAATTCTCTTGCTGTACCATGAACATTAAATGGTGACCAGCACTGGTGTCCTCTTGAGTTTGTAAAAGATGTGTAAGAATATTTCTGTTGCTTTTTGAATGTATTTTTTTAAAAAACCCTCTGCTTCCCATATTTTAATTGAATGTTTCATTATTTTATTTCATTATGATAATCTTATCCAAGTATTTTGTTACACTAGAAGTACCTGGGATATATGACTTTTCCTAAAACTGACTTTAGATGAACTACAGATACTGCAAATTGCTTGGAAAATAATAGTTCAGTAAATATTTCAGAAATTATGATGATGTTTTAAGCAAAATTAGCACTTTAAAAATGTTCTGTTCCTTGCTTTCAAAGAGATAGAAGACCATTAAGTGTACAAGAAAACATCCAGAAGCAAATAGGACAGTATTATTCCTAATTTGTCTGATTTCTAGAGGTTTTAGAGTTGTCACATAGATTTGGAGAGGCTTCTTGATGCTGTAGACATATTCATACTCTTCACCTACTTAGCAAATACTACTGGGGCCTAAGAACTGACTCAGATTTTAATTCTCTCTTAGGTGGTTTTTTTTTCCTTAGACTGTCAAAAGACATCTGCCTTATTGGAATCTTGACATTTTAGGTTTTTTTCTTTTGTGAACGCTCTGTGTTTAGTGGGTCCTGTACTGAATGTGAGGGTGCAGCCCAGTGGCAGAACCAGGCTTCAAACATGGGAGGCAAAGCAAGGGTTGGCTGCCAGGAACATATTCACTTCAGCTGCTGCAATTAGGCTTTTGGAGAACAAGCTTTGGGGAATGCTTTTGTTGTACAGCAAAGCTCTTGTTAAATCAGTGCAGCCTGGTCTGTGCTTTCTCAGGTTCCTTTTGATGAGATTATTCTTTTCTTTTTTTTTTTTAATATTCTGGTCTTTGATAATTCTTCGCTTGCTCTTGAATAGTCAATATTATTTTATTGCAAATGTAGGAACTGTTTCCAGGTGAAAATGCCTTTAATTTCTTGGTCTTTCCACAAAGGTTTCTTCCTGACGAGAAGCTTGTTTAAGGCTCCCTCACATTTTCCTTATGTAAGTTGTCTGCTGGAGCCCTGGGTGTTATGTAAGCCCTGCCTGCCTTGGTCTGAAGCAGTTTGGAGTCTGCATCTTCCTGCTCCTTTCAGCAAATCCTTCATCGTGTTGGGAGTTCTCAAAACATTGTTTTCTCAGCACAGGTTTGTCAGTCAGAAGAGCATTCCTGTTTTTAAAGATGCAGAATTACATTTTATCTCCCTGACTAAGATGGGGTGCTGTGTCTTGGTAGCTTCTGTGGGAGTGTCAGTGCAAAATTAATATAATGGGGTGATTTAGATCAATTAGCATTCTGCTGGTGGATCTGATTCATACAGTACATCTATCTTTAGTTTAAATTGTATAATAGTGACTTTAATTCTTAGGCAAGTTTAGTCCAATCATCTTGACATTAATTGCTTTTCTTTTATTCAGCCTTATGTTGGTTTTGGTTTTTGTAGGCTGTTCCTTTGCTCGAGACACTGCAACTGCTGCTTTGAAGGAAGGGTCAAGTAGGACTGAGACATGCAGGTTAAAGGATAGGCATGGACTGACTTTTTGGGTATCTGTTTAAACTTTTGCCAGCTGAGCAATTCTAAAAATGAAAAAATAATATTGAAATTTTTTTTCCTATCAAATATAGAGAAAAATTATCAATAAAATCTGTAGGTATATGACTGTAAATCAAAAAATACAAAAACCCCATTAAAAGCAAAACTTCCACCCCCTGCAAAGGAATCCAAACCAACAGCAACAGCTCCCTTCTGCCCACTAACCAAACCTGTCACCAACCCCAAAGCCCAGATTCAAAACCCCACCAGCCAGGTAATATTGTAGAGCTTACCAAAAATTATATTCAGAGTTAATTCATTATAATTTGAACTCCTGGCATCTGGTTAATGTAAAATGTGTCTCCTAGCACTGACCTAAAATAAAATCTTAGAAAATAAAAGAAAATAAAACCTTAGAAGATAAAAGAAATGATAAATAAACCAGTGTAATTCTGATGATTAATGCAAATGATGTTTTGGAACTTGCAGGTTTTGAATCTGCATCCCCTTTATTCCTACAGATCTTTGGGCTACATGACTGAGAAGGTTATTCTCCATGCCAAACTAGGTACAGAGCATTTCAGTGTGTTTTGAAGTATTTAATGTTGTCTGAGGACATAAAAATGTAAATTCTTCTGGATAGATATCTTAATTTTGTTTAAGAATAAAGAAAATCAAACACATTGATATGCTACTAATGTATGTGGTGCGAAAACCTGCTGGGTTCCATACTGATTTTCAGATGGTGTGTGATCTGTAGAGAAAAAGATCTGTCTCACCAAACTTTGAATACTTCTCTCTTTCTCCTTAACAAAAAATAACTTGACCTTTTTTTTTGCAACAAAGTTCTGCCTTTTCTGGAGGTATTGGAAAATTTTCTTTCTCTTCAGTGAAGTTTGAGCTGCACTTTGAATGATCTGTGATTTGTACTTTCCTCTCCTGTTTGAATGTTATGGCAGGAGTAACAATTTTTTGGTGTTGGTAATGTTTTTAAAATGTAATCAAATTGAATACCAAACATTGTGGTTTAGATTTCACTTGGTTTTGCTTCCATCAGCACTCTCTGTTTGCAGTATGTTCTGTGTTTTTCTGGGTTTTGCAAGCAGAGTGTGACTCTTGCACTTGTATTACTGAAAGTAAAAAGTTCTATTGTTAGTATGTAAGAGAAATAGGAGGTGGCTTTAGTAAGTTCATGATACATGCATTACACTTTCAGTAATGTCTTTTAATATGGGAATTATTGAGCAGACAATCCAACTGGAAAGCATCAGATTTGAAAGGAAGAGAATGCTAATTCCCTTGCTTAATGCATTTATGGTTGTTTGTTTTCACATCCTCTATTGGAAAATGCTTACGTTTCAAGGTTAAAGGAGCTGCTCTCCATGCAAATTATCTGGAGAGTGAAGGTATGTAGAGCATGAATAGATGCTGTATTGTAGTGGTGATTCACTCTTGAGCAACTGCTAATCAATACTCCACACTTTCAAATGTCATTACTGTTCTGTAGGGGACAGTTTTTTGCTGCTGATAATAAGTGCCAACACATTTTACAACACAAATTATATATTGATAGCATAGATGGCATTTTAGTTTCTGTAGAAGCTTCACTGACAGCTTTTAATGAAATACAATAATTAATATGTTCTTGTGAAGTTCCATTTTGATTTTTTTTGCATATAATGTTTTTGCAAAATTACATGGATGTCTTTATGGTTCTGTTTGACATCTGACTAACTTGTGTAAAGCTGCAGTGCTTTCTTAGTCTGCGTGATCAAATAATAGCAAGAGTTGTATTTAAAAAGGAAGTCTTTTATCTTTTAAAATGATAGCTGGAAAGAAGTTGTTAAGGGTCTTGGTAGCCTTTCCAGAAGTGATTAATTCCAGGGACAGATAATTTATGAAAATATCCTGCCTTCAGGTCTCCCAGGACTTTCCAGGTGAAGTTACCTATATAATAAGGGATAACCAGTGCACTGCTTTTAAAGACATCAATAAAAGACCTGAGGGGATTGTGATTGCTCAAGACACTTGTTCACTTAGGAGCATGTGGATGCTGCATCCAGCACATCACAAAAATATGGCAATATCAATTTGTTCTCTATATCCAAGGTAGATGAACAAGAAATGATCTTTAAACACAAGAATTATTTTTTTTCTACTTTAATGAATTAATTTATTTATTTTTCTGAGAGAAAACCCTGTAATGGTGTGGAACTCTTGAAGGTTGGCTGTTGAGAACAGGCTCCTGGCCATTGTGTAAACTTTGTTGAAGTGCCTTATGTTAGGAAGATGAGCTACATCCTTTATTTTGGACTATCATCAATAACAGTAATTGTATTTCTTCTCCATCTATGCACTATTAATCTTTGTGTCTATATACCCTTAAGGCATAGCTGGGATGTCCTTCAATTTTCAGAGCAGAAACAGGTTAAAAACCACAGTTGTCACTGCTGTACAGGGCAGCTCTGCTTGATGAACACTTGCTGGTTTTCCCCTCTCCTTATAAGCACACAAGCAAATGATCTTATTAAACTATCATTATAGAGGAATAAATATATCAACTATAATACACTAAACTCGTTGGAAAAAGATATAGACTGCCCACATCATCTCTTGTTGGGCTTCAGGATAAGATATGTGATATCTGCAGGGTGATCTCTGGAAGGTGTTCCAATGTGTTCCCATGTTAAATGTAACTGTGAAGGACATAAAGGAACTGCATTGAGGCTTTTAAGACCCTGGGATGTCCCAGGGAGAAAGAAGGAATTGATGAGATGGAAAATCCTGGTTTATTCCTTGTGTACCTGCCACAGCTTCTAGTGCTTCATCATCAAAAATTGTTGATCCTCGTTAAAGTTTATTCTTTGCTGTTGTTATTCTTGAGAAGAATTTTCCTGAAGCAGTACTTGCACAGAAGTTTTGCCTCTTTAGGTAAAGTCTGGTTGGTTGGATGGAGTCTTCAAAGCCTTTAGGTTCTTGTAGTAATTCTTCATGAAAAGAAATAGGTGATTCCTTCTAACCATGTTTTCTGTCTGTCAAGATTCATGAAAGAACTGTAAAGAGTTAAACTAATGCATTTCACTGAGGTGATAAAAAAAATTACGAAATCTTAGAAGGTGTTTGTCAAAGTATCTGCTTCTATTTGTGTGTTGCTTTTACTTTTCTTATTTGATGTATTTTACTGTTGTCTTTGTTTCTCTCCCTGTCTCTTTCTGAATCACCTTATTTATATTTCATTTTTATCTTCCTGGTTTTAAATGGGTATATTTTCTGGAGAGAAATGTTTTCTTCCAAGCCTGATGCCAAATGTTTTGTGTAAATAATTTTAAAGTACAGGAGGCACTCAGAGATAATTATTGCTATTTATCTTTCAAACTAGATTGAGATCTTAGAACTCCAAAGTTAAGGAAGTAAAAGATGAGGGAAAAAGTTGTTCTCAGGTCCATTAACAAATCAAACTATAAGGTGGCCTAATCTAGATCATAAGATTGGGGACATAAAGTGAGAAGTGTGTGCATGTAATTAATTCAGAATATCAGGGCTTAATGTGTGGATACTGTTGATTGTTGATTAGTTAAGATTCTTATGTATTTGACTGACATTAATTATCTCAAAGCATTCCTCGTAGTTTTTAGGAAAGGGCAGAAGAACTCCTAATAGTCTCATAAATGTTTTTCCTTGGTGCTGTCAAAATGAGGATTTGTCAAATTTTGTGCAGGTGATGGATTATATGTCCTGTTGACACCACTCCTCTACAATTTGCAAACTGAGTAGGTTTCCTTTGCTTAGTGTTTCTCTGAACATGGTGATACTGAATTAAAAAATTCTAACTATACTCTAAGAATTGAGACTTTTGTGTTTGACACTAATGACTCCACAAAATTAGTTCTGAAATACAACACTCATCATCCCCTTCTATACAGAGCCTTCCTGTCTTCAACTGTGGAACTCTGTTTTTCATTATTTTATGGAATCATGGAATAATTAATTCTGGAACAGGATATAGAAGGTCTTTTAATTTGGGCTGCAGTTCAAAATGGTATCAAAATTAAATCAGGGTCTTTCTTGGGTCTTTGAGTCTGATCTTCAAAACCTTCAAGGACAGCAGTACCACAACCTCTTTGGTTCCAGTGCTTGTCTGTAGTTTGGACAAGACTTGAGCTGGAACTTCCCATTTCAATTTGACTGCTGAGTGTCACTTCTACCTCCATAAACATCATTGGTTCATCACCTTCATAATCTCCTGGAAGGCAAGGAAAGGCACAGCACTCTGTCATGACAGATATCTCTGGGGCCCCAGTCACAGACAATGCTATGGAAATTTTTAGTTGCTTCATCAGGTCTCAACACTTTTTCTGACCTATTGTTTTAAAACAGTTCTCAGTAACTCAGTTCTTAAACTGAGCTCTCTGCTGTTTGATATTCAGGTGGTCTTTTTACCACTCACAATAGGAATATATAACTTTTCTCGTAATTATGAAGTTTCAAGAGTAATTTCCACTTAGTTGATTGCATGAATAGGAGAAGACTTTTTAATTTGTCATGGTAACACAGGAATTTATTTTCTAATCTAGGGCTAAGACAAGCCATTTAGCTCCCAGTTGCTCTATTAGCCATTTCTTTTGCTCTATCACCCTCAGTATCTTAAGTGAACTTAGTGTTGTACAGAAATAGTCTGTCAGCTGGCAGAAGGTTTTATGTCTCATTGTCTATTTTTACTTTATTCTACAGTAGCTGTCAAGGGATTTCTTTGTGCTTTTATACACAAACAAGGATTTGACTTGCTTTCCTAAAAAGTGGGAATTGAAGTTATGCAGTCATAATATCTGCAGCCTGTTAGGTAAAAGCACTGTGAAAATGCTATTTGGAATGCATTACAAAAACTCTGGTCAGGGCCCCAGTGTTCCCATTGTTCCTCCAGGTCCCATTTTAATGTTTGGCTATTCAATATACTTTGAAGATTTTTTTGTCAAGCTATCTAAAATTGCTAACTTTCAAAACACACACACAAAAAAATAATCTACATGCTATGGGTATTAAAATTTTATGTGTTGGGAACCCATCATTGGTCAAAAAATTAGATAATTATCTTCTAAAGCAACAAAGCTTTGGAGATAAAAAGCAGGAACATTCAAACTTTGGCTTTACCTTGAAGCTAAATGTCTATCATCTCCTGACAGCTGTATGAAGTGCACGAGTGCTGAGCTGTTTGGACATGATGCTATCGTATTACATTAATAGCAATTTTCACTGATAATGAAAACTGGTAGGAGGCTAAGAGCAAAGCTTTAGATTATGACTTGCAGCCATTGACTATCTGCATCCAGCAGATTTATTACCCCCCATGCACATTGTGCCTTTTATAATGTTTCTCTGCCATTTCTTCATCAAAGTACAACAAGAAAAATGGTATAGATGACATGAATCAAACAAAAGAAATCTCACTTCACATTTCAGACTTCCATTCTCATTAGAAGCTGCAATGCAGCTTTGCTGTAAAAGTAGGGAGGAATTCTGGCATTCCCCTGAAATGTCTCATGAAAACCTTTTGGAGGGAGAGGAGTGTGAATGAAAGAAAACTGTAGAATTTCTGTTGATCAACTCTAATTTTCTATATATAGATATTTCTGGCTTTTACACTGGGGCTGTGATAACCATTTCTTGAAGGTCTACATAAGTCCTGTAATTGTGGTGGCCAAAACTCAGTGCAGTCCTTAAGCACAATGCTAATTTAACCTGTAGTGTCACAGAGACAAATCTGGTGCAGGCAGTGGTGGTAGGATTTCATGTAGAATGTCAGAAACCTTAAATTAAAAATTAAAACTGCAAGCAGGACTCCCTCCTCTCCCCAACTGGAGGCACATTTTCCTAATTTTCTGTGTAAAATGGGCCTAGTAATTCTTCCTTTCCCTTCAAATTTAGCTGGAATTAGGAGCAGTGCTTCTATTGCAGAGTGTTTAGCATACAGAGGGAATTGGCTGGGGAAGAACACCCTCAGCATATGGATATGGAAATAGAGAGAGGTGGAATGGAGTGGATGAGCACTGAGAGCTACAAAGCATTAATTTTAACACACTGTTTAAATATAACTTCTTGCACTACTGAGAAGATAAATGGTTTCCTGTAACAGTCCTGAATAACTATGGAATTGATAGAAACTTGCTTATTCCTGTTGTTGATATTTGGTGTCTGTAGCTGGCAATAAATCTCCATATGGCATTGCAATGGCAATTGAAATCGAACCCTTCTTTGTCAGAGGATGAATCCCTCCTGTGCTCTGAATTCCAGGTGATATGCTCTGCTGATATCAGAAAGTAATTTGAAAATTTGCAAACCTTTTATTCTTTCCCTTATAATATTTTTCATGCTAGTACTTCTTTCTTATTATCCTTTTTCCACATAACTACAGTTCTGCAATACTTTTTCCTGTCTAGATCCTTCAGACTTTTTCTCACCTATTCTGGTTTTCTTCTGAGTAAGGTCCAACCAATAAGATTCTCATTAGAGTCAAATTCACAATTGTTAAATGCAGCTAAGTTGGGAATTGAGCAATTTTATTTACCATTTTATGACTGTCTTATTATTTCTGTCTACATTTCAATCACCATAGAAATTTATTTTCATGCATTCTTTGTCTCTCTCTCCTGCTCTTTACTCTCACTTGTTTATAGCCATTGCTTTTTTCCTTTGGAAATTTTTTCCATTAATGTAATTTTTGTGATCCTTCAGCAGCTGTAATCAGAATACTGCAGTAGGAAGGATCTGGTCACCTGAGAAAATGATGCAGAAATAAAATGAGCAATAGCTTAGTAATAATTTTATACCTAAGAATGAGGGAAGGTTATGCAAGTACAGTGGTTGTTCCTAAAATATTTTCATTAAATTACGATGTATGAACCCTTAAAAGGAATAATAAAGAGATTAGCATCTATTGATGGACGTTACATGTTTTGAATGTCATTGGAAAGAGAGGGTGGTTATACCCCAGTGACAGCCAATATACTTGGTTGTACCTTGGATGGCATGTGCAGGGAGTGGGGGTGGTGGGGCAGAATTCCTTCCAAAAACAAAGGGAAATTCTGTCATGGAGGGGGAGGCAAATTTTGCAGAAAGGAGTCAGCATCAGGAAGCTGCTGCAGGCTCAAAAACCAGCTAAAGGTGAGAACAGGGACACATAAAACTGTAAAAATGAACAGGAATGGAATACATTGGGAGCAAAGGAGCAGAATGACTGAAGAATATTATTTTTTTCTCTCTTTTCAATTGGAGAATAAAGACATTTGTATGAAATTCAGGCAAAATCTGTATTCTGGTGATTATTTTTGAAAAAATCTATAAAATAAATAGCATTCATATTAAAAAAATATAAGTCATAGAAAGTCAAGCTTATTATTTTTGAAGTGCATAAGTACTCCATGAATTAGAACTTTAGCCAAGAACCAAAAATAAGAAGAAATTATGTGCTAAGAATTTTAGATTTCAATTCAGGAAAGGCAGTTGAAATTAAACTGAGTTTAGTAATGACATAATTCTGATTTTTGTATTTTGCTTCTCAGATGTTTAAAATTGGAATGCTTAAACATTTAAAAAAAGTCTGTAGTTTACTTTGCTGAAGTCCTTTATTCTGTACAACCTAAGTGTAATGGGAATATACTTCAGCTACCTTCATAAATTGGCACTGCTCCTGCCCAGTCCACCTTAAGCACATTATTAATGTAGATATATATTTGTTCAATAGAACTTCCTCAGCATTGCAAGGTGTCTAGGGAATTTTGTCTGAAAAAGGATGGCAGAACACAGCATTATAGGAGGGATTGGGACCTACACTTATGTGTTGGAATAATTCAAATGTTAGTGTATAGTATTATTCATGTAGGCCATATTTATCTGATTGCATACTGTTTATTTATCTTGGTTTATAAATATACAGGAGTCGAATTACTGAAAGCTCTAATTATTCTGAACATAATTTCTCAGACAAAACCAGCTGCTAACTCAGCTCTTCTCAAGAATCTTCAGTAAAATGCACAACCTAAATAATAATGTCTTGAAAAGTACAGAACTCCCATTCTTCACACAAATTCTCTCCCTGTTGGGTATGTTCCTCTCCAGAGTCTAGTGAAATCCTAGGGTTTTCTAGTGTGGCTGAAAGGACAACAAATCCAGGCAGACTGGACTGTGTGGCTTGCCTTGCTGGAACTTCACTCACAGCATATTTTTCAACATTATGGAACAAGTGCAGAGATGATTCTTTCCCATCTTGGCTGAAATGTTGATTTGTTCATTGCATTAAGCTGAATTAAATAATACTCTTTCTTTCAAAGCCTTCAAAAAATCTGCATTTCTAGTTTGCCCCTGACCTTGTGAGTAACCTTATGCAACTCAGTTTGGATTTATCTTCTTCCTTGTGTATAAGGATGTGGAAAGTTCTGCTTTCTGCCTGCAGTTTAAAGATGTTTTGATAACAATTTGAATGCAAAATTTGCTTCTGTGGGGTGTGTTTTAATAGGTGTGGTACTCTTTGTTTTGTAAGGGTTGTTTTGTTGGTTGTTTGTTTTTTTTTTTTAAATAAAATGGGGCCAAATATCAATTACAAGTACATATGGATGAACAATTGATATAGGTGGCTGAACAGGTTGATTATCTGTAACTTTACATATATAGTGATGCTGTCAAAAAAAAAAGAACCATCTAAGGCATTTATAGCATCTGTTTCCAAAGGTTTTAGGAGCTTGAATGAAAACAAGGTGTGTGCAGGATTAATGTTATTATTTCAATCTCATTTGAGAGTAAACTAATTACCATAACATTTGAATGCACAACAGTTCAGGGTCGATTGAGGCAAATGCAGATGGGAGTCACTTCTCTCGTTGATGTGAGTGGCACCTCTGCAGGATTCTTGTGCCTGAAGTAAGGTCATTTTTTGGTAGCTTTTAATGAAAAGTTCTTGTCTAAAATGTTGTGTAGCTCAATTACTGTTGAAGAATAGCAGATTCTCTGTTGAGGTTGTAGGGCTAAAATCATCTCTGCTGATGAAGAATGGTGTAAAGAAGAAAAGTGAAGAAAGGAATTGCCGTGGACTGACAGGTAGTTAAGGCAGAAAAAAATTTCCACATATATCTAGAATATATGAGCAGGTCTGCACTATATCTGCTGTGACTGTAAGATGCCTTGCAAGCCTTTAAACCAGTTCTTGGAATGCTGACTATTGTATAAATTGCAACAGGATTGGATCTGCAATCTGGTATTTTCTTTTATATTCACAACAGTCAAACATGGTGATGAGACTGCTATCTGTAATGAAACTGTACTGTCTTGGAAAAGAGAATGTTTGTTGGAGGGGGCAATGTTCTGTAGACTAGAAAAATGTTATGGCTTAAATATGAAGAGTAATTATAAATCTTCTTGATGGCTTCACATTAAGTCAAGCTGTAATTTATTTTACTGCAAAAGTGTACTTTGCCGATTTCTACTTTTTCTCCTTGGTGTGGGTAGGAGGTTAGAATTGAAAGATGGCTTTTGTTTCCTTGTTTAATTGCCTAAAAGGAAAAGTGACTGGAATAGAATCCCATTTCTTGTAGGGGAACAATAAAATAAGATTCTCTCACCTACTGATTTCAAAATATGCACTTAGTTCTGTTCATTGCCTCCCACAGGAGCTGGCGATCCTTCCTTGACACCAACCCTTCTCTGTCCTAGTGTCACATATAAGGAATTGCTTTTACCTCTTTTTAATGAGTGGCTTGATATACAACATAAATATCTTTGCCTTAAGCATTTATTTTTAGTCTCCTTTCTACATTTAATTTCCTTCCCCTCACAAATCCTCTGTCCTTGCTTCAGACTTCTGATATTATTTGATAATCTGTTTTTTCATAATACAGTTTGTTTAATCCTGTTTTCAGATTTACTCCTGTGTATTAACTTAAAATTTTTAATGTACATATACACATAGTAAATCTGTTAGTACCTTCTCAGCTCTTGGAAATAGCACAGTACCTGTCTCTGAAGAAATATAAAACCTAATCTTGATGTACATGAAATAATAGAATTGTTTAGATTGGAAAAGACCTTTAAGATGATGGAATCCAACTGTTAGTCCAGCACTGCCCAGTCCAGCACTAACCCATGTCCCCAAGTGCCACCTGCACATGGTTTTCAAGTCCCTGCAGGGGTGGTGACTCCACCACTGCCCTGGGCAGCTGTGCCAATTCTTGACCACCCTTTTAGTGAAGAAATTTTTCCTAATATCCAATCTAAACCTCCTCTGGTGCAACCTGAGGCTGTTTCCTTTTGCCCTATCCCTTGCTGACTTGGACATCTCTGTCTCTGCCAGTGTCATTCAGCTTCTTTTATGCCCCTTGGTTTTGGCTACATTTAGTCTAGAACTTCTCCTTAGCTGTAGAATAATGATTTAGCTTGGAAAGTGTAAATTATTCTCTGCTTGTTCATTGTGCATGGAACAGCTCAAGGTCATGATTTGCTATGGCTGCAGAAAGAAACTGATCTAGTTGTCTGTTTTTTAATGGCAACCACCTTCATTTAAAGAAAGAGACTCTCTTTATAGAATTTAACTACTGTGCTAGGAAAGGGTAGCAATAGTATTTGTGTAGTTTTATGCCTCTTTTTTGATTGCATTTTTAAAAATCTATTTTTAGGACTATTTACCTGTTCCATCTTAACTTTTCCCTCATTGCTGTTGATAGATTTTAAAAGATATGTTTTATATATACACACATAACCATATGCCATCCTTAAAAAACAAAACTCCCCAAAGTCTCAGAAAACCTTGTATTACATTTGACTGTATTATGTAGCTGTATGAAGCACTATGAAATTAGGTAAATAAAGATATAGAGCCATTTTACAGAGACACCTTATTGTCTGACATGATGAAATTTATCACTAATGAGTTATCTGCTGTGTTGTCTGTTCTTAGTTTTCCCTGTCTAAATAGTCCTTAAAAATCATATAATAGAATTGTGATATGATTCCAACTCTGGATAAGGTTTACAGGGTAAAATATTTTATTATTTATAACCTGGTTATCTGGGAAAACAACAAAATGTTGATAAGAAAAGAAACTACCTGTACAAATTCCCCTCCCAAGTATTCATTTTACATTCAAGTGTTGCTCTACCTGTGCAGAGATAAAAATACCCAAGCACTGCAGTAAGATGTTGTATTGCAGGTGGTGCTTGTCCAGACATTAAAAATCCTTCCTTTACTCTGGTTTTCTGACATGTGGGAAAATTGCAAACAGAGATTTACCTTGTGCTACTTAAGTATTAGCAGTTGTCTGTTATGAAATAGAGAGGAAAAGGAGGAAGAGAGTAGGTGAATTTGGATACCATTGTTCATTGTCCTAAACAAACCAAGTCTCTTGTCTCATCATCTAAGAGCAGGATTTAATTGTATTTTTTTTTTTGGTAAGATATCATATGGATTCTTTCTTGACCTTTCAGAGAAAAAAAATCCTTTGCATATAAAAGTATCCTTTGCAACTTCCTTACCATAAAGTTCCTGCATGCTTGTAAATGAAAAATAAAAAAGAATGAAAGTTTAAAACTAAGCAATGCCCCCAAGGACACTTGATTTGCCCAGAGCATTCTGTGAATGAGATCTCAGCTTTACCTAGTTATTTTTTGGTGTGTGTTTCTTTTGTTTGAGGTTTATTTTTGTCTTTACCCAAAGTTTTATAAGCTATTGGAGAAAGTAGCAATTTGGTACTTAAAACATGTGCATCAAGCCCAATGTAGAAATGGTATTTTAGTAGTGCCTGACTACTGTCTAGGAAACTGCATAGCCTGGAGCTGCAGCTGTGCCAGGTGTTCAGGAGTAAAGAGCACTAATAAATATAAATCCTGAAAACAACCACTAGTGTATTTTGTGTGTGGGTGGGAGTATAGATATAAAAATCTCTCACTTTTTTTAGTGTGGTTAAAAAAATTTGAAGTAAACCAGAAAACTGTTGAGAAAAATTGACTCGTGGAATCATGTTATTGCTAAGGTTGAGTGTGTAGCTGACCTCAGAGGAAAAAGAGTGGACAAGAAAAGAGCTGGAAGGGAAGGGGTTTGCAGGTTGGCCTGGGAGCCAGGTGTGGGGGCAGGTGTGCCATGGGTTACTGTGTCTCGCCCTGAATCTGCCTTCTGAGGAGTTTCTGCTGCAAATGCTTTTGAAGCAGAATAGAAAGCAACTGCTCAAAGGGAAGAAATTATTGATTAAAACTTTAATAAAATTAAGATTAAAGTTTTCATCCAAGGGGGATTTTTTAATGACGTATCCCATACTTTCTGATGTGTGCTGCCTATTGTGTGTCAGACATGAAGACAAAGGTGTTTCTGAAGATCAGTGTTGCTTGGGTGCTCATTTCCTCAGCTTTCCTCTTCTGGAGCTGGGACTGGCAGAACAGCAGGGGTTTATCCCTTTGTCTAGGCATAGTTTGGTCCAATTTTTTTTTTCTCCTCTCACCAAAGGAAAATGTCTTCCTCTTGTAAACAGTCAGATTTTAGTTAGTTGGCTGATACTAAAAGATAAACTGCAAAAGAGGCAGAGGGTACCAAGTCACACTGGGAATCTTGGATGTACTGGCTAATAGTCCTAGCAAAGAATCTTTGGGGTACAGGCCTCAATCCAGACCACACTTTGTCTATGAGGAGATCCTTACCTGGACTTCACTGAGTCCTGGAGTCAAATTAAAGATAAACTCCTCCTCCCCCCACCCACTTCAGCCCTGCTTCTTTTGGGTGAGCTGCCTGAAAAGTTCCTGTATTCAGATTCCACTCTCTTGTGTTTCCCTACTGAACCCTTCTCATCTGCTGAACCTTTCTACTCTGGGTGTAAAAATAAGCAATAGAGAATTATTAACAAGCAAATTAGAACAATTGCAAACAGGCAGAATATTGCTTTGTACAGACTGATCAATATTTCATTTTCTACCATTTCATTAACCTGTTTGGGTTGCTCAGAGTTATTTGCCCTCCTCCTCCTAGTATAAGGGGATGCAGATGATTCCAGCCTTCAGAATGTTATCTTTAACCAGTGCCATGTGCAAGCCAGAATTTTAGCTGATCTATCTTGTTCTCAACTTTTAAAAGTACACCCTTCAACATTGCTGCAGTTGCCTAAACATCTTACATCTATGGTGTATGTTTTTCAAAAATTTATTGTCCTCTTTCACACAATAAACCTGGTCAACACAAAAAACTAGCCCAAATCTCATTAAATTCTCTTCTCTTTCTGGGATTTATTAGGAACAATTTAAACACCTCGAGAATATTCAGTTAACCTTTGACTTGCAGTAACTCTTTATATGCTTCTGTCTTCAGGAGTGCTCAGCCTAACCTGGGGATTTTCCAGTTCCATCTAATTTCATGTGTTATGGATACTTTATTTCATCAAGTCAGGAGAAGCATTTTAATCTCCTGACACTCTGCCACAAGGAAAGGTGTTTCAGGGAAATGTTACCTGTTACACTGTTATAGCAGATAAAAAAAAGAATAATGTTGTATCCATAACAATCTTTTGTTAGCTTGACCTATTTAGTAGTTTTTCTTTCTGTTTGTGACAATTTCTGTAATAGAGATTAGGAGAAGTGTCAGTTTTCCACTGTGAAAAAGGTAAAGCAATTACACAGACCTTTAAGGCATTGTATTCTGAAGTTTTACATTTAATGCAAGAATTTCTTCTAAGCTAAAAATGGGAAGGAATTTTGAAAGTGTTTTGAGAATGGTCTGGGGTTTTTCTGAGGAGCTTTTTTTCTTGCGTTTACTGTTTTTTGTCACAGGATGGCAGCATGAGTAAGACCCTAAGAAGGTATAGCAGGGAGTCCTTCTTGATATGTTTTAAAGATTTGTACAGGGTTAGATTTGTTGTCCTTCAAAGACATCAGCTATAATTTTACATCCTAAGGACTGATTAACTAAGTTTGCAATGCTAGTGCATCATCTGATGATCTGGAGAGCAAACTGTGAAGGAATTAAGTGAATAAGCTTCTCATTTGAAAGACAAAGTTTCAGATCAGACTTTTGAATAGTATTAATTTTATACATTGGCTTTTTACTTTCCAGATTAGAATCTAGGGTTCATTTTTAGCAGGCTTGTATATGACTTGGAAATTTTTTCCTTTTTGTTACTGGATTTACAACTTTTGGCTTGTCAGAGTATTTCCTAAAACATTTACCTGAGGCTAAACCAAATGCCTGCATCACTAGACTCTGATGCTTCTTAGCTATTAGAACTTTGTAGGCCAAACTCGTTTTTAAAATGAGTTATTTGATCATTGGTTTAACCAGGTCCTGGAGAAAACCCCTCACAAAATGACTGGTTTTGCAAGACAGCTACTACTAATACTAGACATCCCCTTCTCAAGTGCAGTGATGTGTCTCAAAAATCTCATGTGGAAAAGCACCTGTTTCTCAGATTAAGTGGTTCTTGAACACGTACATGTGTTCCAAGTTGGGCAAAATTATGGATTTTTATGGATTTCTTGCCACCCATTGCCTTTATCCTCAAAATTAGTTGCTCAAAAAGGTAGAATGCAAAAGGAGGAAATCCAACTTCTCTTTGTGACCTAAGGCTTTTACATTTTACTTCTTACTCAAATCTAAACTCTCCAAATTTTACAGCCTTGGTTTCTCCTGAATTATATTCTCTGATAGTTTTGTGTCCTGCTCCACTGTTATATTTAGGAGTTTTATAACTGAAGTTTCAGACTTTCAACACTTGTTCCAGCATTGAGAGAGATGAAGAAAAATCTTTTCTTACTAAAAACTGTCTGCATGGTAGACTAAAGTCTTCACCCAATTCCACAGTTTAATTCAATACAAAGATAATGGGATGTATTTTCATGACCAAGGGCTAAGCCTTGGAGGTTTATGGTTTGGGCACAGAGAGCAGTCTGGGTTCAGATAAGAAGCAGGAAATTTCAGTATGAAATAAACCCAATAGGAGCCATCATATTTATACAATTTACAGCTATTAGTAGTAAATGCAGAATGGTGAGAGGCAATAGATGGGGATCCACTTATTTAATTCTATTCTGTAGGAACAAGAATTGTTATTATAGGGCATGGTCAATAGAAAGGGGAATGTCAGACCTCCTGTGAGGTTTGGGTGTTGCATGTCCTGGTGTATCACTTAGTGTGACTCTGACTATGTAATCTCTCTTTCACTACAGACTTCTTTCATATTGGATCTTAATTTGCCACTGCAGATAATTCAGCTATAAACCACTTAGAGCTGTCATATCCTCTCACGTAAACCACAAAGCCAACAATGTCTTTGATCACTTCTCTGGTGTTTATTAGTCACTTTCCTTTCAGGAATTTCTGGGCCCTTTTGAAAGCTTCAAAGAATTCTACTGCAATCCTGCATCAAACCAAGACACCCTTCAGCTGAAGAGGGCTCTGCATTATCCCTCCAGATGCCATTGGTGCTGGTTCTGAGTCTACAGAGGAGTTCATGAACAGCAGTGTAGTGCTTTTCTGCTGCTGCTGGGGAGCTAAGAAAACTTATGCTGTAGTGCTCCCAGCTGCCAGTAATTTTAGAGGCTTTAAGTATAATGCTCACTCTGCAGATTTACATTTACAAATTCTATTACTTTGTCCATTTTATTCTGTGAGTGGTTCATGTCCTTCCTATTCATTTTTCTGTGTATCGAGTGTTATTTCAGCTCTAATTTGTTTGACATTCTTGCTAGTAGTATATTTGTATTCACAGAAAAGCATGTGAACAATTTCATCCATTGATGCTGTACAATGTGCCTATTAGATATACAAGTAGCAGTTGAATATATCCCCCGACCATTGTTAGGCCTCTTCAAATGATAATGTGCCCACGTTCCTCTGTGAGGCTGATGCAGCATAAGAATGAGTCTGCAATCTTCAAGGACCTGTATGTTGTGCTAGCAGTGACCAGAAATTGAAAGTAATTACTTCCATTACTTATGCAGTGAATAGCAGGGAATATGTGCAGTTTCATTATGTTCGTTAGTTTTACTTGTAGCTCTCAGCCATTAGGAAATCACAGAGTGGGAGCTCACCCAGCTCAGTCAGGGAGCTCATCCCCTTCCCGTGGTGCCATCATGAGCAGAAATACAGTGAAAAGTTTTTGGTCATTCTCCACATATTTCTACATGAAGTGTGGAATCAGCCAGGGAGTGACTTTTAAAATCTCTAGTTATTCTATACCGGCTCCTTCACTAAAAATGCCTTTGTAGAGTGATACTTACTATGCAATGATAAAAATACATACACAAATCTTCTTACTGGCCTCTTTCTACAGAGCTATTTCTGAATATTTGGAAGAAGTATGAGCATAAGGAGATTTGCTTTCAATATCACGGGAAAGAGAAATTAGGCTTATTTTGTCCTTTTTGGTTAAAGGTTCTAATAGTAATAAGTGATATTACATAAAGGGATCTCAGTGTAGCATAACCAGAGAGCTGTCAAGCCCATGTTCTAAGATCCCCTTGAAGGCAAGAATTAAGAATGACAACTTGTTAACATTTATTTCCTGAGCTGAATTTTAGGCGAGTCTGCGTCTTTTACAGAAGTAACTGCATAGAACAGGGAGCATGTGGGTGTTCTCAGCAGGATCAGAGTGCTGCTACCAGCAATCTCTCTGAAAAATAGTCATGAAACAAGAAGGAAAACAAGTATCTGCTAGTAATGTATACACTGGTGAATGAGCTGCCTGATATAAATAGCTCAAATACATCACGGTTGCAAAATTGAGCAAGATGATCCTAAGTGGGATGTTAATTGGGCAGCTTCTTTAGGCCTGTGTAGCTTCTCACTCTTCAGAGAGAACTGGGGAAATTCATGATGCAGAGTTCCTGGTGTGTCTTCTTTGACGTGGTTCTGGCTTAATACATTCAATAGAGAAGATAAACTTAATAGAGAAGGCAAGCTCAGGGGTGGCTGAAGATGGGACTTTGTCATGTCCTTTTGGTGTGACAGCATTTTTGAAGCATTTATGGACTTCAGGAAGAAAAGTGAGTAGAGATCATGTGACTTTGTGTGAAGCTTTTGAATTTTCTGTCAAACTAAGAATTTGCTTGAGCAAAATGTTATTTGGTTTGAATTACTGAAACTGCATGCTTAGCTAGAAGAAAAAATGCTGCAGTAGGTCCTTGCTGTGCTGTTGAGGGTAGCACTGGGTTGCCATCTCTGTTAACTGCAGGATGAATGATCTGAACAGTAGAGGTGAATGCAGGTTCTGTGAATGAATAGAGTCTGTACTCACCATCTTTTATTCCAAAGGGCAAGCCCAAGGCTGGAAAGTTTGCTTCTTGGTACCATGAGTGTCTGTGTGTCCCAAGGACCACTAGCAGGATTCTTTTATTGTGCTCATTCACACATATATCCTGTGACGGATTGCAGCACTAAACTGTTATACTTTGCACTCAATACCATTAATCTGAAGTGTATTATTTAATTTATTCTGGGTTATTACCTACTAACCTTGAAAACCAGTGAATGAAAAATGAAAAGTATCCTGATGCCAAGCATTATTTCTTGAAAACACAGTGCCTGGATTCAGTAATTGTCATTAACAACAGAAAGGAGACAATTCCAGTTAAAGTATTGGTTTAGATCACCAATAGATTACTTTATGTAGTAAACAAAGTAAATGGTAATATCATACAATTTGGGAGCTTGAAGGACTATCTTCCCCACTTTTATTTTTCCTCATCCTCACACACACCACAGTACAAAGGGATTTCGTTAGCAAGTGGATCTCCCCCCACACACTTACCATTTTCTTTTTTTGTCATAGTATTGTGGCTTGGATTCTGGAAATTAAATGTTTACTGAATTCATCAGGCTGTAAGGAAAAGAGTTATTGACTCCTATGTGTGTTGCTTAGTTGTGGGCACAGGAAGAATTTAGCATCATCATTATGAACATTCAAAATTTTCTAAGGAAAGAATGAATTAGGGTTATGTGCACCTGACATGCCTATTGATTCAAAGCATGATGGGGCATTCTGATAAGATAACTGATTTTTTAATATGGCTGGTAATTGAAAAGGGCAACTCTTCATAAAAAGATGGACTTTGCATTAAAAGAAGTGCCTTACTTTGTATAATTTTAATTATTTTGCACTCATGTATTTTCAAAGTAACTTTTTCTGAGGTTTTTATTTAAATCCAGAGATTGCTTTCAAAAAAAAATGTTTAAATTTGGAGTTATGATTATTTTGGTTTTAAATTAAAATTTTGAATTTAAGAGGTCTTGTGTTTTCTCTGCTTGCAGTTTAATTTCTGTCAAACTGTGTAATGTCTTTCACGTAATTTAAATTCATGAGTTCTGGAACGTGTGAGTCTTTCAGTTACAGGGTAACTGTACTGGAATAACTGCATGATGGAATAGTAACTCTGAGCTTACAGTCTTTCCATAGGGGAGAAAAAAGTGATGTTTGAAGGGCAGGGAGGTTTTGTTTTGTTTCTCTATTTTGGAGGAGTAGGAAATGTGATATAAGAGTTTCAAGTATGGTGCTACATCCCACACCCACGTTATTTCTCTCCCCTCGTGAGAATGCACTTTCTTGGCTACTTTTTGTCATTATGTATTCTGTCTTGAGACAGAAAAATAGAAAATCTCTTGGCTGGCATTATGGAAGTGATTGCAGTTAGTGGACACCAGCTTCGGCTGCAAGGATTTTGTAAAAGTTATTTATTCAGGGTTATTAAATTTTTTCCTTATCTGTTTTGTGGATATGGGCACATTAATATTGAGAAAGTACTTGCTGAAAATTGAGGGAAGGTGTTTGAAAAGCACAAAGCAGAGCCTTTCTCCTGTTCTCTGCCATAGTGTTCAAAAGGGATTAAACTTAAAAGCAGCCTGTTAGGATCAGTTCTGGGCAAGGAGCATGGGGTTCAGCTCATTTCATGTGGCTCAAAACTGGGGAGAGGATTTTCAAATCAGTTGTATTTGCAGAGCCAGGCTTAGCCATATTTGTTTGCTGTCATTTGTACCAGGCCATAAAGTTTTCTTTCACCCCAGAGAGTGGACACTCTACTTCATATTTTGAAGTATACAGGAGGGTCTATTATCACTAATAGCTAAGCTCCAACTTTTCACACAATGTCACTGTTCTGGAAAGTTGTCTCTAATGGATGCTATTCCATTCCTGAAAAGCAATTTTTTTGTTGTTGTTTCTGAATACATTCTATCCCCACAGAACAGCCTAAAGCTCCCCAAGGTGACCTGAGAGTCATTGCAGTTTTGGCCTCTTTGGAAAAAAAAGCTTTTGGTGTGCTCTAGGCCTAGTATTGTGTACATTCTAGATAAGTTAGTGGTTTAAGGTTTTTCAAGGAAAAATGGGACTAAATTTAGAGAATAGTTTATGGAG
>VZTN01015981.1:9107-37827 GCA_013400515.1 Erpornis zantholeuca
GGGGAGGAGTTTGGGGGCACATAAAAGGCAGATAGCCACTACACCGGGATCCATTTTCTTCTTTTTGCTTTGGCCACTTGGAGAGTCAGCTTCTGCTCCGGCCTTTGTGGTCCTGCCTTCCTGCCTGTGCCTGCTCTGCCTGCCTCACCATTCCCGTGGCTTTCCTGCCTGAGCCTGCTTTGCCTTGGGTCACCATTCCTGCAAACTAGCTTGTCACCGTGAAGATCTCTGCTGCCACTGCCGCTCGTACCCAGCCACGTTCCCTGAGCCACAGCCACTGCCGCCCGCCGCCATCCTGACTCTGAAAACTTGCAACTGCTCCAGGAGCAGGGCTGTAACCACAGCAGCCTGTTCTCCCCTGCCAGAAGGAACACGCACCCCGCTGCCATCTGAAAATCGCACCCAGCCCACCACGGGAGCTACGCAGCTCATACGCTCTGTCTGCTGAGCCGTCGCTGACAGAGAGCTCAAAATTCCTTGTGGTAATGCTGTCCCTGCCTTACGTTTCTTTCCCCATCTGCCCTCTATCCCCCTTCTGCCCTCTATCCCCCTTCTATTTCAGTAAACAGTTTTCAGATATAATATCGCCATGTTTTGTGCTTAATTTTTCATCTATCAAAAGAATCCTTCCGGGCTCCCCGTTTTTATAGTAGAATGGCACACAACCCCAAACCCATCAATGGAAAAAAACAAACCCCAGAGTGTATTAATTATGCTGAAATTCTCAAAAGTAAAAAGATAACATTGTAGATGTTTACCTGGGAAGTTAATTATTTATTTTATAGAATAGAGATGAGATTAAACTAAATTGCATGAAATACTGTTGTTAGGCTGTAATTCCAGAAGTCAAACAGGTGGAAGATTTTCATTTGCATGAAGTTCTTACTTTAATATTGGTCTCATTTTTCCAAAATTTAATTTCAGTGATGAAATTCTCAGAGTCAGAATTCTCAGAGTCAGAATTCACAGTTAGAATTATTATAGCAATACTATATCCTACCATAGGAAAAAATAGTTATTAGCAGTCCAGATCTGTTCTGCCAAAAAGTCCTGTTCAGTCATAAATGTTTCTGAAGCTGAAGGGTCTCTTTTTCTTTCTATCACACTATTTTCCTTAGTCTGGGTCATGACTTGCATTTATGAGTTTAGTCTTAGTAATGACATAAGAAGTCAATGCAGATAAGTAGTCCTTATACTTGATCAATAGAAGACCTTTTGATGTCTGACTTATCTAAACTGCTATATAAAGATGAGTACAAGGCTCTTTTAATAAATCTTGTAAATTTTGGAAGGGTTTAAGCTTTCCTGAGTAGGTCAAAATGCTTTGTGTGCTCCTCACTTGTGTCCCTCAAAATGAAAGAAAAATAAAGGATATCCAACTCTACCACACAACGGCTTTATTACAATTTTGTTTGAAGATGAGAGATGTCATAGCATTTGCACTTTAAGCTGGAAAAATCTTTGAACTCATTTTCTCCACTTGGTAGGTTTTCAAATTTGCAACCACCTGCAACATAGAAATAATCTGTCAACAAAAGGCATCTGAAAGGTTGGAGAGTGCTCTGAGCTATAATCCCAGAAAGGTGAGAGGCCAGATGTTGTCCTCACTTATATTATCTGAAGCAATGTGTCAGACACCTGGGGCCAGAGGCCACCAAGGCAGATGTCACCCCATACAGCTGGGAGAAGCGTGTGGAGGGCACTCTGAAAAGCAGGTGGGAAAGGATGCTCTCTAAAGGTGCAGCCCTGCACCTCCTGCAGCTGCTCCAAGCACAGAGATTTGTGTTTGGAGTGGTTGACTTCTTCTGACCTCCACCCATTATGGGGCTGATTATAAAGATCCTTCACATTTAAGCAGGAAAAACAAGGGGGGGGGTTTTATTAAGATTGCACACCAAAGACTTAAAACAGAAAACTGTGTGCAGACATATATACATACATACATATATATTTATAAATGAAGAGAGCTATGCAATAATAAATTATTGAAGGAATATATGTCAAAGGATGTACAAATAAAGGTAGTTTGGTAAATGAACTATGTTTGTAAACTTCACCAAATGGACACATTTTCCAGTCTGTACGCTGGTACTTCCCGTCTGTACTGTGAGAGACGAAATATGGACTTTAATTAAATGTTGTACTATTATTCTTCCTATTCTATTTTTACCATTGACAAAGGTGAAGTGCTTTAATTAGCAACTTTAATTGTTTCATTCAGCTCTGCTTTATAGGTTCAGTCCTGCTTTATAGATTTTCTTCTGAGAGACAATAAAGAAACTTATAAAAATATATTGGAATTAGCCCTTTTCTGTTTCATGTTTTATTAAAAAAAATCACAGAAACTGGCTATTTGTGCTGAACTTACAGTATCATACAAATAAAGAAGTAGGTGGCATTGTTCCATAGAATATATTCTCTAAGGAATGTAAAGAAAAATTTAAAAGAATGTAAATAATCTCCATGTCTGCCAGTTCCTAAAGAAATACATAACTGTGCAGAGCAACAACATAACCTCTGGAAAGCAGAGTCTGAGCCTCAGAATACAGTGTTTAGCTATCACCCAAAAAGTAAAAAAAATGCAATGAAAGGACATGTCAGAATGATAGCACTGTTCAAAGAAAATTGTTTGTTTTAATGAGGAATTGAAGTGCTTATTCTTTGAAAAACTTTTGAGATCTGAATTGTACTGTGTAGGTATAAATTTATTAAAAGCACTATTTAGCCACTGCAGCACATTAAGTCATAAAAATATTTTTGGAAAAATAATTTTCCCGTGTGATAATCCTAAACATGTGTTTTTGTGTTTCGGATGATTTTTTTGTTTTCAAAAACTCAACCCCAAAAATCGATGAAGAAACAAATACACCACTAGACTGTTCTTGTTATGCTAGTGACATAGCTGCTGAAAGCAAGAAATACTGTGTAGAGAGATCTGCATGTAATTCATGTGTCCAGCTCTGGACTCCTCAGAACAAGAGAGACATGGAGCAAGTCCAGACAGGGCTATGATGATGATGATTAGGGGACTGGAGCACCTCACTTATGAGGAAAGCCTGAGGGCACTGACCCTATTTAGCCTGGAGGAGGGACAGCTGAGAGGCAACCTTATTACTCTACACACTTAACAGAAGGGAGGACGTCAAGAAGATGGATCGGGCTTTTCTCGGTGGTGCTGAGTGATAAGGCGAGAGGCAATAGACAGAAACTGATGCACAGAAAGTTCCACCTGAGTTTGAGAAAGAACTTCTTTACAGTGTTGGTGACTGAGCACTGGAACAGGTTGCCCAGAGAGGCTATGGAATGTCCCTCACTGGAGATAATCAAGAGCCATCTGGACACAATCTTGAGTCATATTCTCCAGAGGAGTCTGCATGAGCAGAGAGGTGGAATTAAATGGCCTGCAGTAGTGTCTTCTAACCTTTACCATTCTTTAATCCTGTGATTTTAAACACTTGATAGTGTGAACTAGTGGTTCTTTGTGCTGGATTGCCTCAGTTTTACGAGCATATATGAGTTTTCAGCATGTGTTACTGTTTGTACGTAACTTGATTTCATATCAGTGGAACTCAGAGTTCTGGAAAGCTGCCTCTTTAATTCTTCACATCTAATTCCGTAGCAAAAAGAATACGTGTTTTCAGATTTCCTGATTTGGAAAGAGAAACTCCTCAGACAACTTGTTTCAGAAAATAACTCAATATGTAAATGAAGCTGGGATGTTCAATTTCACTCACAAGTGGACCCATAAATCTTTTAAGTATGATATATAGCTGTATATTGTATCAAAATTTGATCCCTCTTACTTTCAGTTTGTTATTAAACAAAGCCTTTAGAAACACCTTAAGAAAATTGTATTTTATAATTTTACTTTATATCTATGAGGTTATAAAAAAAATACATATTTTATACTGTAATGGGCTGACCCTGGCTAGATGCCAGGCACCCACCAAAGCCTCTCTCTCACTGCCCTCCCCAGCTGGACAGGGGAGAGGAAATATAACAAAGGTTTCATGAGCTGAGATATGGACGGGGAAAGATCACTCACCAAATATCACCAAAGGGAAAACAGGCTAGAATTAAACATATTAATTGAATTTATTACTAACAGAATCAGAGCAGGATAATGAGAACTAAAACCAGACCTTAATAACAGTTTCCTCCCACCTCTACCTCCTCCCCCAGCAGTGCAGGGAGAGAGGGAATGGAGGTTATGGTCAGTCCTTCACATGTTATTTCTGCTGTTGCTTAGGGAGATGACTCCTCTCCTTGCTCCAGCATGGAGTCACTTCCACGAGACACAGTTCTCCATGAATTTCTTCAAAGTGAGTCCATTTCATGAGAAACAGTTCTCCACAAACCGCTGCAATGTGGATCATTCTTCCATGGGATGCAGTCACACAATTCCCAGAATTAACTAGATGGTAAAGATCACTGAGGTAATTTAGTCTGACCTAGGGCCTTCAAGGACAGGATGCTCCAACATGGGTCCCCCACAGGATCACAAATCCTACCAGGAAACCTGCTCCAGCATGATCTCTCTCCATGGATCTACAGGTCCCTACCAGGACCCTGTTACAGCAAGAGCCTCCCATGGGGTCACAGCCTCATCTCAGGCATCCACCTGCTCCACTGTGGGGCTCCTGCCTGGGCTGCAGGTGGATTTTTACATCCCATGGATCTCCATGGGCTTCAGGGACACAGCTGCCTCACCATGGTCTGCACCATGGGCTGCAGGGGAATCTCAGCTCCAGTGCCTGGAGCTCCTCCTCCCCCTCCTTCTCCACTGACCTTGGTGTCTGCAGGGTTGTTCCTCTCACATGTTCTCATCCTGATTGTCTCTGCTTGCAATTACAAGTGCACAGAAACTTCCTTTTTCCTTCTTCTTAAATCTGTTATCACATGGTACTACTGCTGTTTCTAATTGGCACAGACTTGCCATGGTGCATGTCTGTCTTGGAGCTGCCAGGGATTGGCTATTCCACAGACAGGAGAAGCTTCCAGCAGAGGCCACCTCTGTTTGTCTTTGACCTCAGCAGTACAGTTAGGGTGGGGTTTATGTGTGGAATTCTGAGAATAAATAAACTGAAGCTATACCTCTTCCTTTCTTCTTTGATTTATGCATCAAATACAGTTTATGGTCAATCTTAACTCATCTTAAGTACCTACCTCCTCAGTGGAGAGTTCAATACCACACTTGTATAACTCAAATTTTCTAGCACTTACTTTCCATCCTGACACAGATTATTCAATCTCTAGTTGAATGCTTACAAAGGTTTGGCAACCAGGATCTCAGTGAATGTGACACAGGTTTATTGTATCACAGGAAGCTACTACAAACATACTAGGCAGTTGATAAGTCTTTTTGAACATTTTCTATAATTCTATGAAGAGCAACTAAGTTCCTAAATGTATCAGTTATCTACTGCTTACAGATGGACATAATCTTGCTCAGACTTCTAGGAGCTATCAAAATTTTAGAGCCTTCTCTCTCTTGAGGGAATTGGGGATTTATTAGTCTTAGAATTTCTAAGCATAAACAATGCTCAGCACTAAGTGTAACTCAGGTTCAGAAATATTACGACCAAAGCAGGGACTCATGACACCTAGAAACTATAAAAGCATATCTTGTATATATGCCTTCAACTAATATAACTTTGCCTTGAAAATGAACGCAAGCCTATTAAAATGGGGTAGCTAAAAACAGTAAGTATTGTAACACTATGACAGCATAGTCAGACTCCATGTGTAAACATTTCACGTGAACTTGTGTGCGATGGGATCACCCAAGGGGCAAATGAAGATTGGTGTAGTTGCACTTAAAATGCAACCAAGTGAAAAACTTGCCAGGTGAGGGTTAAGATATGCAGAGGGGACAACAAACAGGTGGATTATCCTGCTGAATGCACCAGAAGGGTGACTGGCAAGACCGAAGATAACAAAATAAGTACTAGTCAAGGACACCCTCTTTCAGGGCCAGGCAATGGCATAAGCCCATCAAGAATCAATGGAGGAAGACAGAGAAAGTGAGGACAGATGTCCTCTGGCTCTGACTCAACAGCTCTAACTGTGTAAGGCAGTATAAACTGCTTTGTGAATGAATCAGTTTTAAAGTTTAGAATTGGACAGATTTGTAAGTCTCCTCAACACTCCCATCACATTACGCTCTGAACCTCTGATATGTTATGAACAAACATATCAGTATTCATATTTATCCATACCTATACACGTAAATTATATTTATACATTCATTCAGCAGCAACATTAGGACAATGGTGATTATTTCAGTGTTTCTATGAATGAGTAATATAATCCATGTATGGAACGTTCTATTGATATGTTAATATGGATCTAAAATGTCTTGAGCAGCATAATTTAAATTGCAGAAATAATTTATTAAACATACCCATAATAAAACATACTCATAATAACTTTTTTCCAAAAGTTTATCTAAAGATGAATTGTTGTGACAGTCATCAGTCTCAGGTTGTCAAAACATTAGACTATCAGCCTTAAAAACAGTTTCAAATAGCAAATAATGCAGTTTCTCAAGAATTTCACTAGAGAATAAAAGTCAATTTTCTATTACAACTCCTGTCCCAAGATTCATTTATTAAAAAAAAAAAAAAAATCCAATCGAAGGCAAAATCTGGCCTTTTTGAAATAATGAATCGAATTTTCCTTAGCTTTTATACTCTGTCTTCTAATCAAAAAAAGATATGTGGAACCAAAGGACAATACCTCTAGTGGAGAATAAAAATAGTTTAATTCTTGGAAATATGGACAATATTTTATTAGAGAAGGTTTTATTGGGAAACAGGTTGGAGAAACATCAAAGTTTAAAATGCTATTCATACTTTTCAAGAGAAAAAAAATTAAATTTTAAGTGTTATAGAATGCTAATTATTTATTTTCATTTTATGTTACATATGTGTCAAACTATGAATTCAAAGAAGTGAAATTTTTTCCCCCCTCACTTTTACATTTTGACTTCCTCCAATTTCAATACAAAATACTATTCTTTTCCATTATTTTTTGACAGCTGGTAGGAAAATTAAAATATTTAAAGATAGTCATATAGAGGAAAAGATATTATTAAAAAAAATTTAAACTAGAAGTTAAGACTTCAAGGATCAATTCTGGAAGTATGAGATTCAGCTGAATTAAATAAAAACAAGGCAATGCTTTCAGTATTGAAAATGTCTAATCATTGAGACAATATGCCATGAAAAATAGCGAGCTTTTTAATAGTAGAACTCTTCAAATCAAATTCATTTCTGCAAGACTCAGCTGACAAATATCCACATACAACTTTATGCAAGCCATGCAGAGGATCTGATTGTATGATCTGACATTGCATGCGATTCAACACTTTAGGATCTTCAGAGACTTAATGTCCGTGCAGGCTTGGGGCTCTATTTCCTGAAGAGGAGAGAGTCTGTGCATAGCTTTGCTTTACATAATTGTGTTCTTTCCACTGTGTGGCTTCGTTGTTATCAGTGGATGTCAAGAAGCAGGATTTTTGGCTCCAATTCTGTGAAGTGACCAGCGTAAGATGTGAATTGAGACTTAAAGTCAGGCATTTACCTTTGGTTGCTGGAGCTTGGCCAGACCATTTCCCTTTGGAAATCACTTCCTGTAAAGAAAGCATCTCAGTGGAGCAGTGTGCTAATGGGAAAATGCTACCCAGGGCTCTAGAGGCTCCCTCCCAGTTTATCTGAGACCTGCAAGAGAGACATGCTGTCCCAAGAGCCAGATGTATCTTCTGCTCACTTAACAACTTGCAGCTCTGGCATTTCTCTGCCTGTCAGCAACCTCTTCCAAAGAAAGCATGAAATGGGAGGTTTCTCTTCATTGCAGCTTTCTGGAAGAACTTCCTTCCCAGCATTCCCCAAATGTTTGAATAGACAGCACAATTAGAAAATGCATTTTAAAGGTTATTCAGATGTGACCTAGTCAGGTAATGGAACTTTTCTTGTTACAGGGGAATCCAATATTTTTATCTCTTATTATCTTAAATCTTTTAATCTTTCTTTTCTCCTAAAAAGTTTTAAAATTAAAAAATCTCTAGAAATGTTTCCAGGGAATTTGCATCTTGCCTTCTACCCCTAAGTACCTTCTTATTCTTAGAGAAATCACATATAGCTACAGAATAGTTGATATCCTGCTGCTCATGAAAAAAAAAAGCAGTTCATATGAATGGTAAGCCTCAGTAAAAAAGTAAAAGAAATAACAAGAAGCAATGAGTGGAATTATCTGAAATGGGTTTTTTTTTTCCAGTTAGTCATTTAAACACTGAATATTGCTTGCAAACTGCCTGTAAAAGCAGAATTGGATTGCAATTGGGACTTCTTCTACCAAATATTTGTAAACAGAGATTTCATAGACTAGGATCCACTCTGACATCCATCTCTCAGTACTTAAACTTGTAAAAGGATTATATTAGGTTATGATAAATTTGGGGGACTGTGAGAATTCAGATAGTTCTATTAGGAACCCACAGATGGCATGAAGTTTTGATTTTGCTTGCAAATGTATATCCCCCATTATAAAGTTTCCAGACAAGAGACATAAATATACTTCTAATATAATTATTTTGTTCAAAGTAATTAACATAGAAATAGTTTTTGTCAAATAGAAAGTCAAAAGAGAAATAGGAACATAAGATTTTTTTTAATATTTGTTAAAAATAATCATTCTTTTAGAAGTAAGAATGGGCTTGAAAATTCAGTCAATATTTCATTAAATAGTGTGTGAATTATTTTATGAACATATTGAATATAATCCCTCCGCACAGAAAAAAAAATCCCTAAACCAATAAAAATTACTGGAGAAACATAAAAATAAGTTTTTGGGAGACAACTTGGCTTCAAGATAATCTTTTTGATGCTGTCATTTTCATTTTAGTGCTGATGTTGATACAGTTTTAAAGAGTTGCAAATATCTATGCATTTGTACCACATGAAAAATGAGCTGTCACCTGGAAAGAAAGAGAACTCAGAATAATTTAAGATACGCTTAAGTAAAGGTTAATTCAATATTTAAAATATTTTCGCATTATCTTTCAATAATCTTATTGAAAACATAAAAGGAATTTTCAAACATTCCAATCTTTTGATTAAAGTTGATTTACTTATTTCCATAATGACATTTAGTTTATTTTAGTCATCTTAAGACTGGTTATGACAGAAGGTAGGTGTGTGTATAAATCAAAATTCCCAGTAAGGTGGTGTAGGGAAGAAAATTCTTATCATACTTAGCAGAATTAGCAGTAACACCAGCTAAATACGAGCATGTGTGCTTCCATAAAATGACTCTGCTTTTGCTCTTGAAGAGGAAAGCATGTAGATAACTTCTAAGAATTGAATTCAGTCAGGAAAGGGGAAGGTGGGTTTGGTTTTATTTCCTTGAATGCCATGCTGCCATGTTGATAAAGGTGCTGTAGATATCATAGTGCAGTGATTATTAAGCAACTTCTAAATAAAAAGACAAAAAAATACAACAATTCCACACTTTTTTTTTTTTTTAATTATGTATACTTATTATTTTGCATGCCCTTTATATGATGTATGCATATTCCTTCCTTTTATCCCTTCAGGAGAAAAATTGGCAGAACCTCTTCTGCTAAAATCTTCATATTTTGAAAAAAACATATTCTATTATCATTTCTTGTTTTCAACAAAGCATAACAAACTAAAACTTTTTATCAGAACCTAGGGGTTACATTGAAAAATACTCAGGTTCTGATTTTAGTACAAATCTGTGAGACTTGATTGAATATAACATATTTCTTTCAGACTTGACAGTTTTGATAAAGAGTAACTGTTTCTGCTACTAATTTTTCAGTGGAAACATCTCTGCAGTTTCCCGATGCAACTTCACACAAAAGTTTCCTTGATCACCAGGACTGTAATAGTGAACGTTGGGACAATACTGACAAGAAGACTGAGACTGTCATTTTCCAAATTTAAAGTATGAAATTATCAACTCCAGTTGATGTGGGAAGTCATCCTATCCTCTTATTTGTCTAATTTTTAGTACCAGTCAGAATGAAAGCCTTTTTTGTTTGATCTGCTTATCTTTTCATATCATAACATTCTGATGTAAAAAAACAACAAAACAATCAAAACCAACATATCTCTCCCCACCCCCAGCCAAGACCAAAATTTAAAATTAAGGAAGTGTTTTACAAACTCCAGTTCACAGGCAGTACTATCTCATCATTAGAGAGCACTTTTATTTGTCTCTTGATAGGTGGTTTACAATTTCTCAGCTGAAACTGCAGTGAAGCATATGTGCTGTAAACCTGGCAATGTTACAATCCATGCTTGTAATATATTCTAAAAGAAGGCACTCTGGCATCGCCACATAATGATGAAGTCGGATTGTTTGACCACATTTAAATACTGTAACAGCTCTACTAGAAGTGGATTCTTTGTTATAACACTATCAAGGTGTTAATGCAAACTGTCATGGAACTGTATAATCAGTTGTGATGTTAACAACGCAGGGAGCAACCAGTCTGTCTTCTGTTTATTCCCTCCAGAGTATCTACACAGCCAGCTCAGAAAGAGCAGAAGCTGCTCTGGCAATTTGTGGCATTCTAACATCCCAACTTGACATTCAGAGTATGCGGAGGGGAGAATGTGGGATCAGAGCACACGCACACACGGAACTGGAGCAGGATATTTCTTAAGATGAGCACTGCGACAGTGTTTGCCAGCTGGGAAATCAAGGCAAGGCAAATCAAATCAAATCAAGGCAATCAATTTTATTTCATATAAAAAGAAGAGACAGGTGAGGAGAAGGGGCAAACAATCCTCTTAACATTTTGTAAAAATGATGCTTCACAGTTATGGGGCCTTATCCTTTACATCAGACTGGTAATGGAGTATCAGACTGTTAATGACTGCAAAAATTTAATATCAAAGCAAGGGCATAAGGTCTTCTGGGCCAGCAGAGTTTTGTGGTGATGTATGAAGTAGGAAATCAGTCTTGCAAGCTTCTTTTACTGAACACTCATGAACATGGCAGTTTTAGATGCCTCATAAGGGAAACCAAACTGCTATCGCTAACTTCATATTCAGGATTTCATTGTACTCGTGATTTTAACAATGTGACTGTAGCTCTGAAATGCCTCTAGTGACTAATAGTATCTGTAGTTTCTCACTGAAGACAGACACATTGTTAACCGAACACATATGGTCAACACTATGTTGAAAAGATTGAACAAGGCAGAAAAAAATTAGCTTTATGTACTCCTAATATATCTTATTAGGGTGATGTGTTTTTTCTTTTTTCTAAAGTAGAATTTAGCCATTTTTTTCAAGGACTTTGTCACTAGTGCATAACGTACAGAACTATTATTAATCAAAGCATAACAGGAAGTACACAGAATTGGCAGCTAGGAAATACAATTCTCCTTCAATAACTTTTGCATGGATTGTTCAACTTGTTAACTGGTCTTTCAACATTAACAGAGAACCACAGAGGTGTGTAATTTAGTGTGTAAGTGACTGCTAGACATCTTCTCTGCTCAAAGCATGTATAATTAGACCAGATTGCTTAGTCCTGCATCCACCTCAAACCAGAGAGACACCAAAATTTCTCAAGTGGTCCACTCCTGTACCTGACTACTATTCTACTGAAAAAAAAAAAAACCCTAACAAATCCAATCCCTATTTCCTCACTATTTCTTAAGTTCCAATTTATGCATATTGACTCTTGTTATATTGCTCTATATCCCCAGAAAGAGTTTGGTTTCATTTCCTTTGTACCCTATCCACATGTGTACCACTGTACATACCACAAGTAGTGAAGTCTCCCCTGCCCCTCATCTTGCCCAGGTTGAACCAGTCCAGCGCCCTCCACGTCCCCCTGCATGTCTCTTATGCTGCCATGGGAACCTTCCACTAGACTCACTCTTGTGTGTCAGGGTCTATCCTGAGCCAGGAGCTCAAGCCTGGACTAGCAGGACAGTCTTACCAATGCCTAACAATGGGTCAGGATCCTTCCCCTTGGTGGTGCAGCCCCAAGGGCACAGGCTGTTTAACTACCTCGGTTCCCTGCTGCATCCTGCTAACATTTTGATCCCAGGTTCCTCAGGCCTTTTCTGGAGAACAACTCTGAGTCATCAGCCTCATCTTGTTCTGTTGCAGGGGTGAGCTCAGCTCTCTTCAGTGCCTTTGTCTCTAAGGCAAAGTTTCCTCTAAGGGCAGTTTCCAAGCAGATCAAAAGACTGCCCTTCTCAAAATCAGGGTGGTTGCCTTTGAGAAATTCTACTCTTTGTCCTGGTCGCTTCTCTCACGTTGTATTGCTCCAGAGACTTACAGTCACCACAGTCAATGGTGCCTTCAACCTTCATGAATTCAGCTGCCTTCTTTGTGAGTACCATCTTCAACAGAACATCTTCCCTGGCTGATCTGTCAGTCATCTAGGTCAAGAATTTGCCCTCGAGTTGCTTGCATTTGTCTGCTCCTGCATCACTGGTGCAGTTCTGTCCCCTGACCCTTACCCACAGGTTTACCTTTCCCAGCTGGGAAGTTCCATGATCTGCTACAGATCCCTTTGCACAGATCACCCTTTCTCTCTCCTTGGCAGCCCTGCTGTTCCTGCAGCACCAGCACCTCTGCACTGTATCTCCACAGGTGTGAGTGCTACCATCACGTCACTCTCATCCCTCTGAAGTCACAGCTCACTTGCTCTGCATGCACTGCTGACGCCTTCCTCTCATCCCCAGAGCCCCCTCTCCTTGTGTGTAAACATTTGAGATGAGTCCCAAGTTGTGCAGCCTTTGCAGGTGATGCGTGACAGCCACTCTGATCATGCTGTCTCCTGGACATATTAGCAGCCTTGTGTCCTTGCTTCTCCTCTGTGGGAGCTCCCCTCTCTCATTTCCATCCCTCTTGACAAGACCAGTAGGTCTGATTGCAAATACATCCTTGCACAAGGATGTATGTGTCAGACATACCCCATCCTTTTTCAGTAGCCATTTCAATGAGAAAAACTTTGCATGTTAGTAAGACAGGAGATATAAATCACAATGCTTGCCTTTTAAAACATCATCTCTGACCTAACAGAATGTTTGTGCTCCCACATACATATTTTTACCAAGAATGAATCCTTCCTGTAAATAACCAAATGCTTTAAGTGTTGAGGATAAAACCTACTTATTCCTGGATTATTTTCAGAGCCTAAAATCCCTTTATAAATCTAATCCATGACATCCAGGGTTCCCTTTTCTGTAATATTTCAGGTGGAAAACTGGCAGTAAGAGGACCTCCATTTCTCACAAAGCATGGCATTATTTGGTTCTCTGAAAAAATCACAATGGGAGAAGGATAATGAAAGCAAATCTAAGTTTTAATTCTGGAACCCATTTCGAATGCATTAATTCTAATAACTACCATACTAAATTTAATCACTAGTAAATAAATTGTTTTTAAATAAATCTATATTGCTGCATTTTTAGAATCCTGGATGTTCCTCGCAAGTGATTACCTAAGAGGCAGAGAACAACAGCTTGTTTTTTAGATCCCAAATTAAACTTGATGGGCTGCTGATTGGAAAGTACATTTCCTAGATGTCATTAAAAAAAAAGGTAATACACAGGGACCTGCCTATGCTAAGCTAATCTTTAGGGAAAAGTTTCTGACAGTAGCTGCACTTTAAAATATGTTACCATCACTAATAAGAAAAACACACACTATTTTTCCTAAAGATAGGAAATTTGCATCTAAAGAGCTTCAGTAGTTTTCTTAGATGCTCAGAATTTTTAAGTGAGACAAAATATGTGCTTCTATTACATGAAGGCTAAAAAAACCCCAACCATTGCCAGCTCATATGAAGTGGAAAGCCTCTGGCATATTTAACATGAGGTTGTTGTTGACATGTCATGTCTGTAGGAAAACAAAAGCTCAGCTCAATGAACCACTGTAAAACCTTACCTTTGAGATTGTTACATTGAGTTACATATAATAAACAAGAAAGATATTGGGGATTTTTTAATAACACAGGCAAGTTATATATCAGTAACTCTTATGATATAACTGAAATAAGAACAGATGAGATTTAGTTGTGATTTAGCTCTAGCCAACAATTAAGCACATCAGTGTCGCTGTCTACCCCAGTGACATGGGGGAGAGAAACAGATCAGTAAAAGTGATGAAGCTCACAGGCTGAAGTAAGGACAGTTTAATAGGTAAAACAAAACCTACATACTCAAGCAAAGCAAAACATGGCCAGGCACCAGGTGTTCAGCCATCCCCAGGAAAGCAGGACACCTTCATGCCTAGTGGTGACTTGGGCAGAGAAGCAACATCTCTCTGTCCTTCCGTTCCTTTTTCCCTGCCAGCTCTCTAAGCTGAGCATGATGCCACACAGTTTGTGAAATCTCCTGGGTCAGCTGGGGTCAGTTGTCCTGGCTGTGTCCCCTCCCAGCTCCTCGTACACCCCCAGCCTCCTCGCTGGTGGGGTTGGTGAGGAGCAGCAAAGGCCTTGGCTCTGTGTAAGCCATGCTCAGCAGTAATGAAAATATCCCTGTGTCATCAATCCTGCTTCCACCACAAATCAAAAACATAGCCCCATAATAACTACTGTGAACTCAAGAGAAATTAACTCAGGAGAAATTAACTCAAAACTAATACAGCTATGCAAGATAGGAGAGGGAAAAGGATGCTTCCTGTGGTAAGACTGGATTTTAAGATTACACACATTTTGGCTTCAGTAAATCTAGGGCACAAAGCTATGATTTATCAGAGACTTCTTTGCATTCCTGTGGCCCCTTTGGGCCAATATAAGACCAGTATGAGAATTATGATGGAAATGCAATTGAAAACTTCAGAATGTGGTTAAAGTATGCCTTGGAATAAATTTTTTACCTCAAGATAGACATGCATTTTTTCCTCATCTTGTTTCACATATCTGATTTTTACTGGAATGAAATGTCTAAATTATATGCCAGATCCTTCAGCAGCAGCAAATATTTCAAGGTAGTATTTGTCCTCATGATCTAGATTAACAATCTAGATGAAGTACAGGTCAAAGAGAAGTTTGGTAATTTCTGAGTTTAAAAAAAGCTAAATGAGCATTTGATAACAACTGAAGATCTGGAAAAAAGAGCCTCACAGAACCTTTAGTTAAGAGTGAAATTTTCTCTTTATACACTGGCTCAGAGTAAGCAACACTGGCAGAGAAACAACTGTTTTCAGCCAATAAATGTGTTTGTTTACTTATTTCCTGAGTATCCCAGAATGGAAACAAAGATTGGTTTTGCCTTATCTAGTTCAAAGATCAGCAATATCATTTCCTTTGGTAAATTTCTACCTGGAAAACAATGAAGGACAACAGTGCCCAGCAATCCAGGACTATTTAATTAAGAAAGACAAACCAAAGACCTTTTAAAAAGCCAGCTGAATGGATTACTGAGGATATTTAGTACTCTTAATAAATAATGTTTAACTTTTTTTCCAAACCAAAATCCTACTAAGAAATCTTTTGAAAAGAAAGAACACATATCTAAATTCTGTATAAATGGGTATATTTAATTTAATTTAATTTTCTTGTAAAAATAATCTGTGGCTAGGAAAATCCATTGACTGAACATGATTGCTTAAACTTGAGCTTTATTTCATCTCAAGTGAGACCCTCCACATATTTCCATGAAAACAAACCTTCTTCTCCCTAATATTCTGACAATTTTTATATGACAAACCCATAAACAGAGTTTATGTCTTCTGTCAGAGACTGAAAATAGTTCATGCCTCAAACATTGATATAAAGCATTGCTTACCATGAATAAGCTACAAGCAAAAAGCCTCCCTGAAGCCTGGGACTTCGGGTTGAAAGTCAAACTGCTGATTAGGAAAAAGGTGAACCCATTGTTCAGTCATCTCAGGCAGAGGGAAATGTTTGCATGAACCAAAAAGCCAAAGCCACCAGCTGTGTTGAGGATCATCCCTGGCTGAGTTTGGGGTGGGGGCAGAGCACAGCTCACAGAAGCCAGGTTTGGGGTGGGGGCAGAGCACAGCTCACAGAAGCCAGGTTTGGGATGGGGGCAGAGCAGAGCTCACAGAAGCCAGGTTTGGGGTGGGGGCAGAGCACAGCTCACAGAAGCCAGGTTTGGGATGGGGGCAGAGCAGAGCTCACAGAAGCCAGGTTTGGGGTGGGGGCAGAGCACAGCTCACAGAAGCCAGGTTTGGGATGGGGGCAGAGCAGAGCTCACAGAAGCCAGGTTTGGGGTGGGGGCAGAGCACAGCTCACAGAAGCCAGGTTTGGGATGGGGGCAGAGCAGAGCTCACAGAAGCCAGGGTTACACAGACTCCCCCCCAGCCGAGGGGGGAAGAGGAGGTTTCGGGTGTGTGGTCAGAGGCACTGAACACTCATCCTCCCTTACACAAACTGGCCCAGCTGTGGAACCCCAACCCCACAGGCCACATCCATGGGACTTGCACGTGAGAGGCAGCTGAGGGGGAGTCACAATCCATCAAAGACCCCCAAAGTGCTGGGCCTTGCACCCCAGGGCTGCATGTGACGGAGCAGACCCAGAGTCTGCTGTAAGAGACTGTCCTCCTCCCCCCCAGAGGGACCTGCCTGGACATTGCCACCAGGCTAGAGGGGATCCAAACCCATGGGATTCTATGCCTTTAGGGGAACCCTCACCACCAAGAAGAGCAGCTGGAGGGGATCAACAGAACATCATCGGGATCCATGGAGTGGTGATATTTTCCTTATTCTGTCCCTGTCCCTCTCTTTCTGTCCCCCACTCTGTACTCATTTTCTTTTCTCTTTCTCCCACATTTACTATACAGTAAAATCTATATCATCTTTCTCTCATATCTACTATATAATAAAATCCATATTATTGTCACTGGCATATGTCTTGTTTGCACCTTAATTTGGGCAGAGGAATTTCTAAAGAAGCTTAATAATAATTGGATCATAACAGCTTCCCAAATATTGTTTCTACAGCCTCTGTTTTTGTCTTATCAAGACCATATGTAGGTCTTATAAACTCTCCCTAGAAGGAAGAAATTGCTCTCTGCATCTGCCTACAAATCTCATGTCTTTGAAAAATATCAAAAATGCAAAACTCCCTCTATCTAGTCAGAGGGGACAGAGAAATATGGTGTCCTTAACAAATGTAGTTCCTTAATGAATAAAGTAAATTATGTTTCTGATAAGAGCATATTGATCAATTACTACCTAATAATGATAACTAACATAATGGAGAACATAAATATTACTAAATTATTCTAATAATACTAAAGAAGAAGAAAATAATTTTTTCATAATAACTACTTGTGTGCAACATTTTAAACACCTATTATTATCTCTGGCTATTTATAATAAGCCTATGAAAGGTAAGAGATTTGTGTTTGTCTTTTCATAGTCTAAAAGATAAAATAAATAGGGTTTTTTTAATTATTATTAATTAATTTTTAAACTATGTAGCTTAATGTACTAAAAACTATTTTATCTCAATTTATTTCTCACGTCCATTAATCCTGTAATCACCAATATACTCGTACAGAAGTCTCATTAAAATACTACTTGATTTAAATCCTCTTTTTTTTTACAAGAAGGTTACAAAAACACAACATGAGTGTATTTGTATTTACAAGATAAGCCCATCTTACAAGTAACAGTTATGCTAAGTTTTGAGCTTTTTTGTTTGGAATACTTATATTGGCCTACAGCTACATTGCATATATATATTACTTTAATAAATGTACAATCCCTGGAAGGAAGAACTATGGTTCTTAATCACATTACACAATAGAAAAAATCCTTTATTCACAACAGAGCTGAATTTGTGTCACAAAAAAAAAAAAAAATCCTTACTCCTCAAATTTACTACAATTTTAGGCCCATGATGTGATTCTTGGGTTTGTCCTGCTCAGGACCAGGAATTAGATGATTCTTCCAATTCTAAATTCCAACCTTCTTTCTGCTTTACTCTCTGTCCTCAAATGATTATGGAAAAGTTTGATGAGTGGTTAATACTGTGGCAACATGTTTTGTGTACACGCCTTTAGCCAGTTTCATGTTTTTGTCTGTTTGGTTTCGGGGTTTTTTGAGGGTTTTTTGTTGGTTTGGTTATTTTTGGTGGGTTTTTTGTTAGTTTTGTATTGTTTTCATGCTACATTACAACGTGTATGTGAACTGGTAAATTCACTGTAAATTCCCATATTTTCAAGAATTTCAGCAATGTTCACAACCAAATTGAAATTTGTAAAGCTTGAAAACACTGCAAATCTGCAAATGCTAAAAGTGGTCTTTTCCCACAGTTGTTTTAGTGACAATGTCCTGTTGGGCCTCTCACAGTTGAGAGCATGTCTGTGTCTAGAGAATGCACACATGATTTCTAATAAAGTCAAAGCTTTATGAAAAAACATTTTTTATTAACTGGGATAGTGTTGCTTTCTGAATGCCCTACTTTGGCTTTAGAGTGAATCATCCTTCTGAAACATGTTGTACTTTTTCTGTTTAGAGTTTCTCTCTGAAACATATTTACCCAAGGAAAAACTGACCTCAAAAAATAGAGACAGAGACCAGTTTCAAGAAGCATCAATGCTGCCATGACAGAAAAATCTTCTTGCAAAATGTGGAAATGCAGTGCAATTATGGTCAATATATACAAAAATCAAGATAGATATATATATTCCATAATGAAAGTAAATTTCTATTTCATAAATCTCAAACAAGAAAGGCTAACTCCCTACATCATCATAAGGAGAGGATATATATACATATATATATGTATGATCCAGCCTATTAAACCTGAAAGGAGTAATAGTATCAATGTAGAAGACATAGAAATTGATTATATTTTATTAAACTATTATCAGAACTTTTACACATTAGTGACTAAGGTTTTCATGGAGGAAACATTTATTTTCAGTGAGGCAAAATTCGTAATACCTGACTAAAGACAAGGGTACAGAATCTATAAAAAAAGAAAAATATGCAACAATTAAGTACTTAAAGGACAGGCAGTGTTCCAGGATATGACAGGATGCTGAGAAAGATTTATCTTGTATCATTTTGCCCAATTATGTATGTGATTAATTTCAGAATCTTAAAGATGTTAATTAAACAAACTAGGAGATTCCCATGTGCCACAAATTGTGTCCAGGATGAGTTAAAAGCTGACACAGTTTTCTCAGAGGTCGGGTGCACTATGAACAATCCTACACCATTTGTGCACCATTGTGCACTGAAGTCTTAACATCAGGTATTGTCTTCTGGTTTTGCTCTTTTTTAAAATGTTAAATATACAAGTAGCATGCTGAAACAAGCCCCAGTTTGGTATATATAATTCTTTATCCAAATTTCTCTCCTAAGTTTCAACTTACTACTACTAAGTAGTATCATCCTCCTTGCATCTTCCTGTCTCCTTATTCCACTCTTGAAGCTTGTGCCTACACAAACATATGCCATTTTTCCAGTAGAGCAGAAGACTGTGCAAAAATAAATATTTTCAAACCAGTCAAGATGCCTAAAAATCAAAGACTTCTGAAATTGTCCCGAAAAATTACTTGGCTAAGTTTGTAACACATTCTGAAGTTAAAATTTATGTGAATGTATTAAGTTGCATGCTGTAGAAAAAGTCCATGACAGAACAGCTTGTGTGCCTGCTCAAAGACTCTTATCTTGCCTAGATATAAGGACTTTATGACTATGCAACACACAAAAAACCCTCAGCCCCCCAAAACCATAAGATATTTGTTTTATAGTTTCCAGGCTGTTTTACAGACACAACTGACTGCGCAGATGTGAGCTGTGTGTCCAGATCCAGACAAATAAATGAATGTATACTAATTATGTTTGCATTAGGGGCAGCAGTGAGAAATATGAGGTGATACAAGGAAAATTTATTTGTCATATGTTTCAGATAGTTTTGTCTATGCTCCTGCAACTAATAAAGTTGCCTTCAGACTGAGACTGCAAATCCATTGCTTTTTGATACTTTCTTTTGTGCTACTCTATATCAGGTCATTTTATTCAATACCCAGTCCCACGCTAGGATTTGAATATATCTTTTAGGGGGAACTGGCTTCGTATGGATTTCATCCCCTTCCTCCCTGAGCTACTGTGTCTTTCATTACATTCTTTTTGTAATTTACTAGCACATGCTAGGATACTTACTTTCTTCTTGTTTTTATTTCTTTCCACATCTTCACAGACTGAGAGAATTTTAGAGAATTCCGTGTAAAGGCTAGAAAAATTTACTTACCTGGAGTTACTGTTGCTCCTGAGGATATGTTGGGATGAACTCATCACCACAAGATGATAGGAAAGATGTCTGGGGATACAGCAAAATTGCTTCAATTAAAATTTCCCACTGGCAAATAGGAGAATGGAAGTGAAATGCCAATAAAATCTATTCTGTGCACAGACATCTGTCTCAATAATGGACAAAACAGAAAAAAAGTCATGATTTAGATAGGTAATGATGCATTTCTATTAAATGCTTTCCCATAGAGGCTTCTAAGAACAGCTAAAGGAGTTTAAAATTTACCTCTCCCATCAGAGACTCTCTAAGTTTCTGTAGTCTCTGTTGCGGGCTTCTTTTTACAGCAAAAGAAGTGAGCACTGCTTGAGAAGGTTCACTTCTGAAACTTGGGTAGAACTAAAATCTTTCACGCAAAAAGTCCCAGCTGCTAGCTACTTGAAGAAGCATGTGTTACAATATTAGGAAAAAAAAAATCTGTCATAATAGTAAGATGTAAAGAAGATTATATTTTTACCTGTTCTCATATCTCTGAAGTGTGTGGATGAATGTAAAAAATGTGTTCTCTTCATAGTCCCCTGTTTTTGTCTTCCTTTTAACTAGTCCAAGCTTATAGAATAAATTCAGAATGTAAAACTCAGAATGTCTGTTGCAGGTCACTGACTCCAAATTCAGAATTGGGGAACCTTTTGAAAAACAGTTAATGGAATAATCACTCTAATCTGTCAGATAAAGAATTGCTATGAAGAGGTGTTGGAAACATCTAGTGAGTCAGAGCAGCTGAAGATTTGTGCCATATGGGCAACCTGTTTCAGAATTTCGCTCCCTGGTTTTATAATCCATGTACCTTTAGGGACCTTATCTGATTCTTAGAAAAGTAGCGTGGATTTGAAGATAATCTTTTTTATTAATAAACATTTTTAATGAACATAGTCATTAAGGAAAAAAGTGAGTTCAGGAAGCAATGACATATTACAAATCAAATTAGCACAATGAAACCATAATCCTTTAATCACTAATACTCTTCTGAGTTTTATTTACTTATTATTGTACACAGACTATTTTAAAACCTGATATGAAATCTAAAAAAGAGCAGACATGCACAGCTTAAAAAAAATCTATCTGAAGTTGGCAGAATTGAATCTGGATCATGAAATAATAGAACAATTAAGGATGAAAAAGTCCTCCAAAATCATGGATCTACATTTGAGTGACCAACAGAATGTCAACTAAACTGTAGGTCTAAGTGCCATGTTCGGTCTCTTCTCAAACACCTCCAGGGATGTTGACTCCACCACTTCCATGGGAAGTTCATTCCAAGGCATAACCACTCTTTCAGTGAAGAAATTCCTCCTGATGTTCAACCTGAGCCTCTCATGGCACAATTTGAGGCCACGTCCTCTTTTCCTGTCAGTAGTCACCTACGAGAAGAGCCTGATCCTCACCTGGCTAAAACCTCCTTTCAGGGAGTTGCAGAGTGTGATAAGGTCTCCCCTGAGACTCCTTTTCTCCCTACTAAACATCCCAGCTCCCTCAGCTGCTCCCCATAGGACTTATTCTCTGTACCCTTCACCAGCTCTATTATGCTCCATGGACATGATCCATATCCTCGATGTCATTCTTGCAGTGAGGGACCCAAAATGATCACAGGAATCAAGGTGAGGCCCCACCAGTGCAGAGTATGGAACAATCACTGCCCTGCTCCTGCTGGCCACATTATTGCTGGTACAGGCCGGGATGCCACTGGCCTTCTTTGCCTCTTGGGTACACTGCTGGCTCCCTTTCAGCCCTTGTTGACCAGCACACCCAGGTCCTTTTCTGCCTGGCCACTTTCCAGGCACTCTTTCTCCAGCCTGTAGCACTGCATGGGGTTGTTGTGACAACTTGCCCTTATTGAGCCTCATACATTTGGCCTTGGCCCATTGATCCAGCCTCTCCGGATCCCTCTGCAGAGCCTTCTGCTCTCCAGCAGGTCAACACTTCCACACAATTTATTTTCAATTCTGAACCTACTGAGGGTGACCAGTTGTACACATCAGCAATAAATACATTGACCAGGACCCACCCCAACACTGATCCCTGGGGAGCACCACTGGTGAGCAGCCCCCAGCTGGATGCAGCACAATTCACCTCAACTCTCTGGGCCTGGCTGTGCAGCTGCTTCTTAACTCAGCTAAAAGAGCACCCATCCAGGCTATGAGCTTCCAGCTTTTCCAGGAAGCTTACATTAGAAGCAGGGTTGAAGTCTTTGATGAACTCCAGGTAGACTACACCCAGAACCCTTCCTTCATCCATCCACTAGACAGGTCACCTGGTCATAAAAGGAGACCATTTTGGTAAGAAAGAACCTGTTTTTCTTAAATACATGATGGCTGGACTTGATTCTCTTGTTGTCTTGTACATGTGTGATCTCTCTCAAGATGATCTGCTCCATAACTTTTCTGAGGACCAAGGTGAGGCTAACAGGCCTGTAGTTACCAGGATCCCCCTTCTGACCCTTCTACTGCATGGTTGTTACATTCGCCGAACTCCAGCCATCCCAGACCTTCCTGGTTGTCCAGGACTGATGATAAATGATGGAGAGTGGATTTTTGAGCTCTTGCCCCAGCTCCCTCAGTGTCCCAGAACATGTGAGTGTCAAGTGTGCTGTAAGTTGCACGGGAGGTCACTAACTACTTCTTCCTGGATTATAGGATGTCTGTGCTGCTCCCTGTCCCTGTGTACCAGCTCAAGGTCTGATTGTCCCAACGATAACTGGTTAAAAATGGAGACAAAGAAGGCATTAAGTACCTCAGCCTTCTCGTCATCCTTGTTGACAATGTTCCCCTCCATGTCCAATAAAGGATGGAGGTTTTTCTTTGGGCTCCCTTTTGTTGTTAATGTTTACAAAAACATTATTTTAAAAATTTTATTTTATAGCAGTGACCAGATTGATTTTTAGCTGAGCTTTTGCCTTTCTAATTTTCTCTCTACATAACCTGATGACATCCTTGTACTCTCCCTGAGTTGCTTGCCCTTCTTCTAAGGATTGTAAACTCTAAGTGAAAACTCCCTGTTCAGCCGGGTTGGTCTTCTATGATTTGCCTTTTGGCACAGAGGGGCAGCCTGCTCCTATGCCTTTAAGATTTCCTTCTTACCTTCCTGAATCTCTTTGTTATTAAGGACTGTTTCCAAAGAGATTGTTCGAACCAGTCTCTTGAATATGCCAAAGTCCATCTTCTGGAAATCCCAGATTAGGTTTGGTTGATCCCCTTCCTTATTTCACCAAGGATTGAAAACTCTTATCATTTCATTGTCACTATGCCAAAGATATACTCCAACCACCACATCTCCCACCAGCCCTTCTATGTTTGTAAACAGCAGTTCTACCAGGATACTGGTCCAAGACAGCTACCTGCTGTGTCAGGAGGTTCTCTTCCACACGCTCCAGGAACTTCCTAGACTGTCTTTTCTCTGCATTTTTCAGTTTCCAACAGACATCCCACAAATTAAAGTCTCCCACAAGAACAAGGGCTAGCGACTGTGAAACACCAGCCAGCTTCTAACAGAACACTTTGTCTGCCCCTTTGTCCAGGCTGGGTGGTCTGTAACAGACTCCTCCTGGGATGTCTGCCTTCTTGGCCTTTCCCCGATCCTTACCCACAGGCACCCAACCTTATCATCACTGCCCTGGGGTTCTGTGCAGCCAAAACCCTCCCTAAGGTACAGAGCCACCCCACTGCCTCTGCTTCCCTGCCTGTCCCTTCTGCCATCACTGGAACACTCCGGTTACCAAGTCATCCCACATTGTTGCTGTGATGGCAAATACATCATAGCTTTCCTGCTGCACAGTGGTTTCCACCTCCTCCTGTTTGTCATTGTCCTGGGTTGGAAAGCAGGACGTGACCAAAAGCATGTATTCTATCACCATCTTCATGAGCCAGGTGGGGCAGTGCTCCTGCCTCCCCCCCCTCAAGGCTATTTTCTGTTAATGGCCCATCAGGGCCTTGCCCACAACTCACAGATAAGCTGCCCCTGGACTATCTCCTGATTAATGGCTCATCAGTGCCTTTGTGAGAAGCTCCACCCAGGCACTCAATCCTGGATATAAACTGGAATTTTGAAAATCATAAGCAGGCCTTTTCCACTGGATTTCCCAGAGGACAAGAGCTACAGAGATACCTCTGGACCTTCTGAGGAGGACCAGACCTTTTCTCCAGAATCATCTCTTCAACAGGACTACGACCAGACCTTTTCTCCAGGATCGCCTCTTCAACAGAACCACATCCATCACNCCATTGCACCAACTCTGGCCTGTCACCCCCAGGCTCATCTCTAGAGAGCCTGGTCTTATCCCCTTCCCCCTTCTAACCCAGTTTAAAGCCCTCTCAATCAGCTCTGCCTACTCCTTTTCCGCCTTTTAGACAGGCAAACCTCATCTGTCTCCAGCAGGCCTGGGACCATATAATCCCCCCGTAATCGAAAAAAACAAGATTTCAGTTACAGCACCAATCTTTAAACCATGAAGATCAGGTGGGTTCTCCGGTTTCTTTTAGCATTCTTCCCTGCTACCAAAGGGATTGAGGAAAACACCACCTGTGCTCCTGTCCCTTCAACCCGTCCTCCTAGTGTCCTGAGTCTTTTTTGATTGCCCCGAAATTTCTCTCCTCAAGGTCACCTCTGCTGATCTGCATGGGCAATAATCAGATGGCTGAATCAGCCCAGGAAATCTTGTATTATGTCCCACAGTTGCTCTGTTAAGACCCTCATCATGTGAGCCTTGCTCATTAGAGCTGCTGGATCCTGCCAGTTCTCTCTTGGGATTCCCTGACTGCAGAAACTCCCTGTCTAACTCCTTCAGGTGTTTTGACCCAGAATTTACTGTGGTCGTCATTGTTATTACTGCTGTCACTATGTACCTCATTAACTGACTCATCCTAAAAACCAGGATGCTTCAGAAAAGTGATATTCTCTGCAAGTTACTTATGTAATTCTTCAGCAAACACTGGCCCTCACATTTAGATTAGAACATTTTCTATGAAGTTCTCATCAGATACCTATTTGTAGACTGGGTCGGCCTATCAACTTTTACAGCAAAGTTTCAGAAAGCAAGCAGAATGCTGGATGCACATCTTGAGACATGTTCAGAACATCTGATTTCTAAGCTGCTCTTTTGCTAACTATTTATAGTACTGTAAATAAAAGATAGGGAAATAAAATTTAACACCCACAAGTATATGGGTGCATTTATATGACACTGAGTGCTAGGCTATATTTCATTTTACTCAGCAGTGCTTATTAGTTTGGCTAATCATCAGACCACCTGCTGTTACTGCACTTGGAATACTAACTAAACAAATAAATCTCTGTCTTTCTAAAGCAGGGACAGAGACACATGGCAGTCAAACATCAAGCATCTTACTTTATGTTATAAGATAGTTATATAGTTTTTCTAGCTTTCAAGTGATTTTGCAGCTTTTAATTAGAGTCACCTTAATTTTCCACATGCTTTTCAAGCAGTGGGTGCCAGAGGTGCATACTCTTTTTACTGCTAGACAGCTACATTTTCCTCCATAGTTCCAGCATCTTTAATCAGACTTGCAAAGGACCTCTTGGTCCTCTGTTGTGGCTCAACACCAGTTGGCAACTAAGTACTGCTCAGCCTCTTGTTCTCTTCCCCCACCTCTGGTGGGAAGGGGATGAGAGTAAAGAAAAAAAAAAAAAAGGTAAAACTCATGAGTTTAGCTCAGAAGAGTTTATTAATTGAAAGAAGTTAATGTTAAAGACAATAATAATAATAGTGATTATAATAATAGCAATAGTAATACTACCAATACTACTATAGCTACTACTACTACTACTACTACTATTTATAGTAAGAATGGAGAGTGAGAAAGAGATCAAGCCCAAAAAGGCAAGTGATGTACAGTACAGTCGTTCATGCCCCTGCTGATTGGTGCCAAGCCCATCCCCTTGCAGTGATCCACCTGTCCTGGCCAAGTCCCCCCAGTTTATATACTGTGCATGATGTTCTGTGGTGTGGAATATCCCTTTGACCAGCTCACACCAGCTGTCTCAGCAGTGCTCCTTAGTAGATTCTTTTGCACCTACTCACGAGACATTGAACAGTCCTTGATTCTGGGTAAACTCTACTCAGCAGCAGCAAAAATGTCAGTGTCTTACCATCATTCTCACGTTAAACCCAAACCACAGAACTGCACCTGCTACTGAGATGAAAATTAACTCTGTCCCAGATGAAACTAGGACATCTCCTCTATTGCTGTTTTACTATAAAGACTGCATTATATGCTTGAGAAAAATATTTATTATTCTATCAAATTTTGTAAATATTTTAAACATTTTTAGATTCACATTTACCCCTAGACCACTGACAAGGAAACTAAACTAAACCAAGATTAAGCACTGATCCCTACAGTCATTTCACTATACTAAAGTACACATTTTACATTTTCTGCTGTAATACATTTACACTGTAAAATACTGGTTTTTATAAACATAATATTTTACTCTAATACATTAAATGTTTTATAAAAGCCTAAGCCTATTAATTTGTCCATTCTTACATCAATTAGTAAAATTGACTATATACTTCCATCACATTCTTGGGTGATCTTATATCTACGATATGTCTATCTACTACCTGCATTCTCCTTTTAAATAAAGGGTTTTTTCACTTGTCCCTCCTGGTTGTTAACATTTATGCAGTTTAGAAAAGGTAGCAAAGAAGAGGTAATCTCATAAAAATCTGTGCATGGATCTAAGTATTAGAATAATTCATAAATTATACAGAAAAGAGGGCAAGAATGTAAAGGTACGAAATTTACTGATTCCATGATAGTATTCAGATAAATGAAGATTGAGATTTGCTGTGAAGAATAAAGGAAGAATTTTGGAAAATCATGACAGTTCAGTAAACAACAGATGAAATGCAGTTTGAATTAATTTAAACTGATTCACATAGTTATGTATCAAGTATCGCATCTGTAAATTACAAAATGCATTTGGGAAAAGAACAGAAGTAAAATAGAAAGAAGTATGGAAGAAAATCCAGGCAAGGAAATATTTAAACAGCCTAAATTTCCTCAGACTTGAAAAAATGACCACAGAATAATATATATCTCTACCAAACAGAGCAAAACATTCAGAAAATAATCAGAAAAGGATTTCCATGTGAGAACTAGACATGCATCTTGTAAAGTCTGGAGGTGAAATGCCTGAAAAAGAAATTAGGAATAAGTTCTTGCAATATTTTAATCTGTGGAACTCATTCTCATAAAGTTTGGGATACAGGAGCAAATGTCTCCACAAGAAGTGATTTTGCCTAGAAAACCCTTGTCATTGCAGCTTGGAGGGCACTGTGAGGAAGTATTTGATAAATTTTCTTGATCTTACACTTTTTGTCATGTATGTTTATAGACAGAGATTATTAGGTTTCCTGACCTTGTATAGCTATTCTTCCATACTTAGTATGGAAATAACCTGCTCCATACCACCACTCTGTCTTTAAGCAGCAATGAAATAAGAGAAATACTATTATTAGTGAACTTTGTGGTTTTTTTCTATTTATTGTAGGTATTCCCTGTGGCTGTCATCAAGATACAAATGAAACCATTGCCACTGTCCATGGTCAGGGGAATCAGACAGAATTCATCTCACATTGAACACTGACTAGACAGAGAATGATTGTGCTAAAATTATTTATAATATTTAACAGTTCAAATATTACTTTTTTGTACTTCTGACTTGTAAGCGATTATCTGTAGAAGTGTTTAATAATGTACATAAGAAGTGAATTTTGAACACGTAGTCATCTTACACAGCTGCATTTTCTTATACTCTAGGAGGTTATTTTCACTTTGCATAGTTGAAAATGAAGTTATAAATCTTCTTGAAATAAAGTTTTGTACGTATCAGTTTCCTCTGGGAAAAAAAAAAAAAACAAACCAAACCAAACCAAACCAAATCAAAACAAAACAAAAAACCCAACAGGATTAACTGCGGCCAGTAGGTTTAAATTGTTCCAAAATTTGATACGGTGGCTAAATTTTAATTAGAACATCATTGGGACAAATATCAAACATGTTTTTGCACCTTTTCCTTGTATGCATATGTCAGAGACTGAAATATTACCGCTTATGAGTCAAACATTTTTTTTTCTACTCTAAAACTGTGTTACAAAAGCTGCAAAGAAGAGCACCACACCCTGCATGGACTGGAGGCAGTAAACTGCCCGCTGATGAAGATAAGATAACAACTCAGAGCCAGGGGACTTTCACAAGAACACAGGACTTAACACCTTCCAGGGTGGAGCACAGCCCAAAGCTATCAGGCACTCACTTGAAGGGCGGGGGAGGAGAAGCTTTGGGTGTGTTGGGAAAGGCTGCGGACAGAGGCACAGTAGCTGCCCAGCCTCCACTGCACCGGAGCCCAGCTGAGCTCATTTTTTGGGATATTCAGAATCTTATAGGTTCTTTCCAGTTTATGCACAGA
>VZTN01015982.1:4594-15547 GCA_013400515.1 Erpornis zantholeuca
TCTGGCAAAATAATTTAATGAAGCCTCAGGCTCTGGAAAAGATAAGTACCATGTTTATGTGCCATGTCACAGGCAATTATTTGGGATAGGAACTGGAACAAAAATGAAGGTGTAGGCATGCAGTGGCAAATGACATCTCAGAAGCTAAACTTCTGTTTCTCAGTGTGCTCATTCATCAGTGGCATTACAGTTTAGTGGATTGTCTAATTAGGTGTAATCAGCTGCCAGTTGATGAGCATAGCCCTCAATTCACATTTATTGGAGCACTAATGAATGATCCTTCTCATGCTTACACTGACCATAAGATCATAGTAATTATATGTTATTTCACATGTAGCCTGAATTATGTTCATAAGGCTCCTGCCTGAGATTTTAAATAAATTTAGTCTGCACAAGCCTGAGAATACCTTGGGCTGTGGTTCAAGTACACCAGATGTGCTATACGTACTCTTAGCACAAAAACTAAGCACAAAAATGTCAAGTGAAGCTAATCATTTTTTCTTAAAATTTAGTATGATTCTCCAAAAGTCAACTATCTGAAATCAGAATTTCTGAAAGAAAATTTAACTGCCACTTGAGGGGGTTCAGTCTCACATGTCTAACTCTCTGGTGCAACGATCTAGTTGCAATTCTGCCATTTCTTTATAGCTGACTCCCTAAAAATGGAGAATGGGAGGTGGAAGGACATGTTCTTTTACACAAGCATTTTTATGTTGCCAGATTGCATGTTGGCATTCTAAGGAAAAGTGATAACATAAATTTCTTGTAGCACAGCTATATTAGCTGCAGTGAAGAGGGTAAAGCATCAGAGGTAAACAAGATGGAAGAGGGGAAGGTTGTTACAGAAAGTAGTAGTGAATGACTGTCAGTGTCAGACACATACTGCCTTTGGCCTTTAGTTTTGGTTGGCAATACTCTGTGGTATTATTGGAAGCAGTTGGCATCATTTGCTTCAGTGGGAGATGCTTTTGAGGTAAGCCGAAGCTGCAATGCAGCTACTATGTCAGGACTAGCAGCTGTGTCCTGAGATCATCTCTGCAGCTCAGCTGTTCAGAAAAATATTTTGATATCCCTGAAGGTTTGAACCTTTCTGTTGGTTACCAGGTAAGGATATTTCCCTTGTAAGTGAGGGAAGAACACAGGACTTCATCTGTGATGCTATTGTTTTCTCTACAGATTGCATTGACTTTTTTTTTTAACTTGGGTGACAGTCTAAATCTTCATCAGAACCCTGATGGTTATCTATGTGAATAAAGGGTTTATACACACATCATTTTAGAAGAGCAGTGAGTGTCTTTGAGATTTGTACGTGGCATTTTTCCAGCTGTCATACATCTCTAAGGAGCCATGCATTTGGCAGCCCTGTTCCCACAGGCCACATTTAGACAATGGCAGGTACACCATATTGCATAACTGCATCCCAAGATGCACCCAAGCTTCCCCTTTGATGAAGGAGAATGGGTATGAGAACAGGAGAAGAGTGTTTATGTCTTCGTATCACATCTCACAAGCTAGTTTCCCGAGGATGGGAATATCAGGAAATATGGCATATCAGGAAAAAGTTACTGGCTTAACAGTCTGAATAAGATTCTGGCATCTTCAGTGTCTCCAGGAAATGAATGATTCTAGTACTTTCTGAAAAAACACCACAGATCTTCTTTGCAAACATTTTTCTCTAAGTCCTTTTGAAGAAAGTGGGCTTGGATATAGAAGAGGATGTTAAAAATCACAGGCCAGATCACAGCTGCTACTGTGACTTAGAAAAGCTTTGGAGTCTTTGACTCCAAAGTCCCTGAACTTGCTAGGGCTGCTTCCCTTTCTGGAATGGTTTGGAATAGGCTGACACACAAAGACTTTATCTTTGGCCTACTTTCATGGGAATTTGGTATTACATATTGAGACTAAACTGCACAGAAAGTCAAGTTGTCTTTCATATGCTAGAGACCCATTTTCCCTGAGCCTCATGTTCTCCCAGAAGGAGATTCAAAATCCATGTGTTGGACTATCCTCTGTTACATTCTGTCATTCCAGATGCTTCCAGAGAAAAAAAGAAGGAGATGTGATGCTCAGCATTTTTCAGCTGTCACAAATATTTGTCTAACCAGTATCGAGGTAGCTTGGCAGTGGAAGATAACATCCTTATCCTGTTGTTGCTTTAGAGCTTTTGTTGTATCTTTAGAGCTATTGTTCTTAAAAATCTCAGATGGTCTTGTCCTCCTCCTCTTTATTTGCCAAATGTAATTTGTTAACAAAGTGAAAAGAAGGAGACAAAAATATCTAGGGGAAGAATACAGAGGAAGTTGACTGCTTCAAACCAGTTTAAAAGATTAAATATTGCAGATGGTATTCTTCATTACTAGCTTCCCAAAACAAGCTTTTAAAAAGCCACTTCATTTTCTTCAAAGCAAATTTTCATGACCTCCCCTGTTTTTGTTTAAAAAGATCACTTTTCCTCATGCCTTCTCTGCTTTTTACTGTCACAATCCGATACAAGGATTAATCCCTAGAGATGTACAAGAAAATTGAAACTGACTTTCATCACAGCAGTCAACAGTATTCTTAGTAGGATGGGTTTGCAAGATGACTGCCTAAAATTGTACATAAACAGCAAAAACCTTGTGAAGCATACACTTCAGCTCTTGAAATTCTGATTTATGAGGATTCCATCTTATTTAAATAGCAGTAAGACTTAATAAATTTGCAGGAATATCTTGCAACTAAGCTGAACTTCTGGGTCCTATATGGGCATTGAGCAGCTATAGTTTCCCAGCTGGTTGGTACCATTCTGAAGTCTTGCCAGAAATGTTCAATGTGTTTTCTTAGGAAATATCAGCAGGATCATAAGTTAGTTTGCATATTAAAGAGTAAATTGGGGAGCACTATTTCTAGAGATGATTAAACATTAATAATCCCTTTGAGAAATTATAATTTGGAGATGCATACTGTGGAGAAAAATTCAGCTTTGACATTTGATTTCAAGCTTCACATACTTTATTGGACTGAGGATATAAACTATTTCCAACCTTGCCAACAATTATTTTGGCTTCTTTGGAAAGTGAAGTGTATTGTGATTATAATAAATAAATGTTAAATATAATTTGATTTCTTTTCAAGTAATGTCATGGTACCTTACTTCTAATTACATTACCAGGTAATTAGGAGAATAGAAAATGAAATTATGGAAACCAACATGAGACATTCTTAGCATCAGTATTTTAATATTGATTACACTGTAGCACGTTTGATAAAACTGTACGTTCAAACATCACTTGTCACAGAAATATTTAAAGGTCTCCTGTCTTGAATAATATTTTGCACATGCTATTCTGAGAGTGTTCTTAAGAGGTAACAGAAAAAAAAAATTGGCTTTATGCTTTGTACTATCTTGGGGCTAGTAAACTGGTAACAACAAATGAGAAGGCCAAGGTACTCAACAACTTTTATGCCTCTGTCTTCAGTGGCAACCTCTCTTCCCACACCTCTCAAGTGCATGGAGAGCAGGATGGGGAAGGGGAGCAAAGTTCTTCCCACTGTATGGAAAGATGAAGCTCATGACCAGAGGAAACTGAACATACATTAATCTGTGGGACTTGATGAGATGAATCCCAGAATCTTGGGGCAACTGGCAGATGTTGTTGCCAAGACACTGTTCAGGATATTTGAAGAGTCATGGCAGTTAGGTAAAATCCCAGATGACTGGAATAGGAGAACATTGTACCCATCTTTAAAAAGGGTAGAAAGAAGAACAACTGACCTGTCAGCCTCACCTTTGTCTCTGGGAAGATCATGGAACAGGTCCTGCTGGAAGCTGTGCTAAGGTACACGGAGGACAGGGATGTGATTTGGGACAGCCAGCATGGCTTTACCAAGGGCAGGTTCTGCCTGACCAACCTAGTGTCAGACAGGAACACTAGCTGTGTTGTAGTGACTACATCAGTGGACATGAGAGGGGCTACAGATGTCATTTATTTGGACTGTTAGGTGGATAAGAAAGTGGTTGGATGGTCACATCCAGAGGGTAGTCGCCAACAGTTCAGAGTCTGATGGACATCAGTGACAAGTGGTGATCCTCAGGGGTCTGTGTTGGAACCAGAGTTATTTAATATCTTCATTAATGAGGTTCACAAGGCCAGATGCAAGATGTTGCACCTGGGATTGGGCAACCCCCAGTACCAGCACAGGCTGGGGATCGAGATTGAGAGCAGCCCTGGAGCAGTGCTGGTTGACAAGAAGCTGGACATGACCCAGCCATGAGCACTCCCAGCCCAGAGAGCCAAACGTGTCCTGGGCTGCATCCAAAGCAGTGTGGGCAGCAGGGCAGGGAGGGAGGGGATTCTGCCCCTCTGCTCTGCTCCACTCTGGTGAGAGCCCACCTGGAACACTGCATCCAGCCCTGGGGTCCTCAGTCCTCAGCACAGAGAGGACGTGACCTGTTGGAGCAAATCCAGAGGAGAGACACCAAGATAATCAAAGGGATGAAGCCCTTCTCCTGTGAGGAAAGACTAAGGCAACTGGGATTGTTCAGCCTGGAGAAGACAAGGCTCCCAGGTTACCTAATTGTGTTTTTCAGTATTTGAAGACAGCCTCCAAGAAAGATTAAAAGAAACTTTTTAAAAGGGCATGTGGTGACAGCACAATGGGGAACAAATTCAAACTGAAAGAGGGCAGGTTTAGATTAGATATTAGGAAGAAATTAGTGTGATGGTGGTGAGGCACTGAAAGAGCCTGCCCAGAAAAGTTGTGGATGCCTCATCCCTCTGAGTATTCAAGGCCAGACTGGATGGGATTCTGCACCAGCTGGTCTAATTAAAGGTGTCCCTTCCCATGGCAAGAGGAATTAGAACTACATGGTCTTTAGAGGTCCCTCCCAACCCAATTTTATGACTCTTGTTTACAAGGAAAGGCAGAAATTGGAGTATGTAAGTGGCAATATATATTGGGTCTGGCTGAGATGGAGTTCATTTTCCCATAGCAGCCCTCAAAGTTCTGTGCTCAGTATTGGTAGCTGGAAAGATGTCGATAACACACCAGTATTTTGGGTAGTGCTGAGCAGCACTGCTGCCATGTCAGCACTGTTTCTATCATCCTGCATCACATCAGTAGGCTGGGAGCGGACAAGATCATGGGAGGTGACAAAACTAGGTCAGCTGACCCAAACTGACTGAAGGGATGGATGTTCCACACCATATGACATCAGCTCAGATACAAAACCAAGAAAAGAAGGAGAAAGGGAGGCCTTTAATATTTACAGTGTTTGCCTTCTAGAGCAACCACTCAATATGTTGAAGCCCTGCTTCCTGGGAAGTGGCCAGATGCTACTTGCTGATGGAAAGTACAGAACAAAATAATTTTTGTCTTTGTGCACCCTAAACTGACTGCTTTAGCTTTAGTAAAGTGTCTTAACTTACAAGTTGTTTCCCATCTAATTTCCTATTCCCTGTCCACCTCAGGAGGAGTGATAGAGGGGCTTGGTGGACACCTCTCATCCAGCCAAGGTCAGCCCACCACACAATGTTGTGTTATGCTACATGCTACACTATGTTTGGTTAAGCTATGTTACTTTCACCACATTTTTCATCCAGACACTTAACATTTACCTACAGATAGTGCCACAGTTTAACCCCAGCCAGCAGAGAAGCACCCCATAGCTGCTCACTTAAACTACTCTGTTGGATGAAGGAAAACTCAGAATGGTAAAAGTGAGATGGTAGGTTGAGATAAAGGCAGTTTAATAGATAAAGCAAAAGCTGCACAGACCAGAACAAGGAATTCATTTGCTGCTTCTCATCTGCAGGCAGGTGTTCTGGTGTCCAGGAAAGCAGGACTCCATCACACACAATAGTTACTTGGGAAGACACACGTCAGCACTTTGAATGTCCCCTCCTTCCTTCTCTTCCCAGCTTTATATGTGGAGTATAAAACCCTAAACCATGGAATACCCCTTGGGTCAGCTGGGGTCAGCTGACCTGGCTGTGTCCCCTCCCAGCTCCTTGTGCACCCCCAGCCTCCTCACTGGTGGGTTTGGTGAGGAGCAGCAAAAGCCTTGGCTCTGTGAGCCCTGCTCAGCTTACACAAAACAAAAGCATCCCTGTGTTATCAACCCTGTTTCCAGCACAGATCCATAATAGAATGAAGAAAATTAACTCTATCCCAGCCAAAACCACCATGGATAGCTATTGATTTCTTGTCACTATGGAAGTGGGACACAATAATTGGTGTTCAGCTCGGCTTAAAATGTCTCTGGCATGAGGCATGCAGAGCCAGCATGCCCAGTTAGTGGTTTCTTACAGTGCAGCAAACCCAGAGAAAGTGTTCTTCTCCTGTTATCTTCATAGTGCCTGGTGCCCTCTGCTTCTAACACAGTCCAGCCCCAGGAGCCACAAAAACATTTCGTTGGATCAGACATTGACTTGAGACATGAAAATTTCCAGGCAGGTTTCTGCGTTTTATCTCATACACCAGATGCCAAAGATAGCTCTGGATGCCTCAGCATGCTCAGGTGGCTCGTGGTTTCTGGCACACCAGGGGCTTTGCTCACTGACAGCTACTGGTTTTTTTCATTGCCTAACAAGAACATGATTAATTCAGGCAATGCGTTTATTACTGGCAAGTTGAGGAGGAGTAAAATCCTGCTGTATTCATCAGCATATGTTTTGTTGGAAGTCTGAAAATGACTGCATATAATTAATAGTGATTAGAGACAGTGATGATTATTATGTATTGCTCTGCCATAGGTGTCATTCCCTTGTCATGCTAGGCTCAAACCAGTAAACTCTTTAGGAACCAGAATGTGAGATTCCTCTGACTAATTTTTCAGTAATTGCTATATTTTGGAGGAAAGAAAAAAGAGAATAAGCACAGATGAAAACTTAAAACGACTACTTTGCCCTCCTTGGGAAGGTCACTAAAAGCAGCATGCCTGTTCTTGGGCTGGTATTGGAATTGCTGTCATCAATCTCACCCTTCAGGAGAGCATTTTTGCTACTTTGGTGAATGATAGCTGTTAGAATAAGCCAGCAAAGTGTGCATGTGAGCACGGCTCAGCCATGGCACTGTCAGCATCTTCCACCTCCCAAGAGGGTGAGTGGGCAGGTAACTGGCTGGGGAGAAGGTCTCTGTAAATACAGATGGTGAAACAACAGCGTGTACAGGCAATATCTGCAAGGTCCATCTTGGGCCTTTGGGAATGAGCCAGTTTTGGTGCTGCATTTTTATGTTTTTCTGGTTTTCCTCCTAAATAAACTGGTACCAGGTAGCTGGAAAACGTTATTTAACAAAGTTTTTGTACCTTTCCATCATTTTTCCATGATATAGTGCACAGTCTGAGGGGAAAAAAATTACTGTTCTGTAGGGGAAAGAAAATCTTTCTTAATATAAGAACTCTACTTCCCCTTTTGAAGCGAGCAAGGTTTGTAATGAGATCAGTAGGAAGCAGATACAGTATCAAGTAGAGAAAATAGTTTTTCCTGTGTGCCATATCTAGTGAGGCAGAATGTGTCTTAACTTATAACATCAGGGTAGCAAAAAACTGTTATGCCTTCTCCGAACTTTAAACATACTCTGAATTGCTGAAATATGAAAAAAAAAACCCAAAAGCATAGGGTAAATTTCTTTACATATTGATATTCAGGATACAAACAGTTATAAGCTGAATCAAATACTTAGATTTAATTTTGACCTGTAAAGAGATTCTAAACGGTTTCAAAATTAAAATTAGCTTTCTAAAGAACATGTGACATAAAACTTTTGGTTTTTTTCTCTAGAAAGTAGCAAGACAGCCTTCTTCCAATCAGAAATTCTTTCTTCAGCTTTCCTAGGCAACCTAATAAAAGAAAAAATACCTCCCATCAGACTTCTGGTGTCTTTTTAAGGACATGGGTTTGTATTACTCACTTTTCATGTTATCTAGCCCCAGTAAAGGGCAAAATCACTTGTCAGAGTAGAATGGCACTGGCCAAAGGGAAGAAATGGGGAGCTGGCATTAGCTTCATAGGAGTCTGCATTCATGCTTCAGAGCAGATCGAGGAACAGTCGATCCATGCTGGAATTCAGTTCATTAGGATTGTTTTGGGTAATTGATTGATTACATAATTGCCTCAGGCAAGTTTTATATGTTCCTAAAGCTAAACTTGATGAGAAACTGCACTGTCAGTCAGAAAAGAAAAAAAAAAGCTTTGTCTGTAGCAGTACTTATTCATAGCTTAGAACAGAGGCAACTATTGTGTATGTATTTGTTATGTGAAATGAAGATGAGAAAGAAGAAGGTTTTAAAATTAGATGTTGAGTTCTATGAAACAAACCTTTAAATACAAGAATAGGACAGAGGGGAGAAGCAAAAGGACAATTGAAAACTGAAAATAAGATGAGCAATTTTGATCTGTTTATACTATCTGATGGTATACGGACGATCTTCTTCAATGTGAAAAGGGAGTCTTTAAAAAGCAATTTATATCATTTGTATTTCTACAAAGATACATCTGTGGATTACTGGTTATTTACGAGCAGTTCACTTTTTCCACCCTGCATAGCCTCTGAACCATCAAGCAGATTGACAGTCCAGGCTCTCTTGGTGTCATCTGCAAACTGACTGAGGCTGCACTCAACCCTCTCATACAGCCTGTTGATAAAGACATTAAACAGAACCGATCCATTAGTATGCAGTGCAGTGGGGAAACCTACCATGTTTATGTTAATGATAATTAAAAAGCAACCAGTCATTTAATCTTGCTATCACTGATTTATAAGAGATCTTTCTGTGTGCTTGAGCACACAAATATCAAGGTTTTTCTTAATAATGAAGACAGTTCCTTAAAGTATTCAGTATCACAAACTAAAATAATAGCAAGGAAACAATAATTTTGGAAAAAATCTGTTCTCCTCAGATGTACCTCCTTAATATGTCTGCTACCATTCATAATTACACTAAGTCGTGGCCAGAGCAACAAACTCTGTATCAAACATGCAGCCTCAACAGCAGGACTGCAGTCTGTGCATCACCCCACGTGTGAGGTGCTGGCAGGGAATGGCACAGGTTATGCCATGGTTTTTACACAGCTGCTTTGAGGATGCTCCCCTCAGTAAGCTGGTAACCCTTCCTCAGGCTCTGCTTTTTCTGGCATACTGAATGCTGTGTGCTCTTATTCATACCTCTAAAAGAGTAGGGAAATGCCTAGCAGGGAGGGGGGTCTGTGCAGTGACAATTCTCATAAAAACATGCAGAGACAGGGGAGCCTGAGTATCTGCACGCATTTGTAAGCAAAATGAGCAAATTCATTTTGCTTCAATTGTCAACGTGAGACCTAGACCAAGAGTGTGACAGCCTGTGAAGTGCACATTATAAATGGCTGATTACAAAATATTTCACTGAAATATTGAGTAGTCATGCCTAATATTTTATACACTCTATATTGAATTATGCATTAAATATACATCTGCCAAAGCTAATATATTCAGAATCGTAAGGACTAGTGAATCATCTGGAACTATCAATGTGTGCATACCCCTGTTGTGTTGGAGAGACATGGGAGATTAGAGAACTAGTACCTAGCTTCATTTATCAGAGAAAAAAACATGTGTCCCTCATTAGGAAACTTTCTGGACATGATTTTGAGAGTTAAACTACTTGAGAGAACAATATGTGCACCTCTGCTTGAAAGGGCTTAATAAAAATTCACTTTGCAGTATGGTAAGGCCAAGAAGATTTTCCTGAATTTGTATATCAGTGATAAGTGTCAGTCAAATACATAAAATTATTCTCATTTATTTGTGTGTAACATTACTGTAGTACAAGGTTGGTTTAGTCTAGCAGTAGCTGAATTCAAAGCTTGGCCTTCCACCAGTTTTACCTGTAGGGAAACTGGAGCTCTAGAAAACACCGACTCTTTAGGGAAGTTCTGAGAAATCATGTTTCTTTCTAACAGGGCGGCATTTTACGGTCGTATAAACATTTTGTGTCTGTAAGCATCTTTTCACTCTTGGGGTGTTGTTTCCGCTGATATCACTTCAAATGGTGACTATCTTGTATCATTTAGAAAAGAAAATGGCAAAGTGAAACTAGGAAGATGTTTTCCTGTTCTGTGCAACATATAGAACACCTTCATACTGCATTCAGAATACTTCCCTGCAATGCTCAAATAAAAAGTCCCTGTGCTCTGGACACAGGGAGGAAGAATTTGTTACTGCATTGCCTACTAAGGGTTATAGTATAAATATTTGAGTACATGCAGAGACATATATGTGTAATGTATGTATAATTTTCTTTCCTTCAACAAAAAGTTTAAATGTAGCTGGGCTAAAATATCAACTAAGTTATTGTTTACCTTGTATGAATAATATTTAATATATTAAAAGCAGCTTTTGGTTAAAACTTGGCTAGAATGGTCCCTAATTGCAGAGAAAACAGTCACACAGCTTACAGTGCTACAGATCGGGGGCTCCATGGTGTTAAATAGTTTTTTTGTGGGTGTTGTATGGCCAGTGAATATTTGAAGGTGAAGAAGCTGAGCTTCTGCACAGATTAGGTTCTGCACAGCCTTTCAGCATCAAGCCATGCACAAATGCAAGTACACATCCACAGAGACAAAGCAGTCTCAGGAGGTGGGTTGCAAACCTCTTGTTGTGTATCTTTTAGTGAAAAGCATTGATGCTGTAGAGATACCAACCTCAAACCAGAATGNATAGACACAAAGGATGATTTTTTTTTTTTGTTAGAGAGAATGATGGATTTCTTTGTCTGTTGTAGGGATTTTTGCCTCATTTGCAGAATTGATTGATACAATATTCTATCTCTAATTGATGGGTTCCCTAGCTCAGCACCTTGGAAGATCATGCTGCTGATTTAGAAGCTTAACTCAAAATGTTTAATTTTAAATGGTGGTGATGTGAACTTTAGCCTGATGTTAATAGGGAAAAGGTGGTATTGTCCCACCCTTCTAATCTTTTATTTGTGACCCC
>VZTN01015983.1:3307-14322 GCA_013400515.1 Erpornis zantholeuca
CAAGAGCAAAAAGGCAATGGCAGCTGAAAGGCAGCTACCTTTTATATCTAACTAACAACCATTCAAGAAACAATACGTATCTTATTTTCTTTTTCACACCAGTGAACCTGCATCTTATTGATATGTCTTTCCAATACTAACTTTTTTCCACCAACCACCACACCACAGGAACTGGTGTCAGAGAAGAAGGGAAGAGAAAGAGGAAAGAGAAGAAGAAGAAGAAGAAGGAGAAACCGACACCCAAAAGCATCCATCTTGAGCCCATATAATACATAGGACAAAATCTAAATCTACAACTAAATTCTCTGTGCTGCAAAAGCAAAAGGCTTTTCTCACTTCTTGGGTGTTTTCAGCTCATCCAGGATTGAGGGCAAGCCTTCCCATGGTCTCAGATCAACATCCAAGCCAGCCTGGGGTGCCCTGGGAATGAACACAGCCCCAGGGGGAGGAAGAGAGGTTTCCTGGCCTCTCTTGACTCCCACAAGTGTAACTAACATTACTTTTGAACTGTAAAAAATCTGAAATTGAAGCCCATGTGAGGTTAAATTTAGTCCATTTGCTGACATAATTTTATTCTTTTTTAAGTACGAGACATACCACATGTTAAACTAATTCTATGGAAGCCAAAATACTATGCATCTTCCTCCATGTGCAATAATTTGTTAAGGAATGTTAAGAGCACAACCACCATCTGCAGCAGCTCCAGCCTAGGACTTCTTCCCCGCCATTGGAGTACAGCCTTGTTTGCCTGGGGTCTATGCCTAAACTGAGGGACTATTTCCCTTTTGCAGGTTCAACCAGTAGCAAAGATGAACACATCCCAGAGACACATGCACACACACACAGAGGACACTGACACAGCCCATTACACAGACTGTTACAGACAAGGCATTGTCTTCAACAGCACCTACACACAGGACCCACATAAACCAGATAGTCATGTCCCCTTCCTCCTCTTTGGCTGGTGGAGATAGGTTACTAGTGAAGGCACACACACAGTGCTCTTTAGATTCACAAACACATGCACATTTGTCGATCCCTTGAGCATGGCACAGCTCTTTCTGTCCATCTAATATCTCTGCCCAGATCCCAGGCCCTGCTTCACTGGTCCCTACTCCATGGCTAATCTACCTTGAAGCTCTCTTGGGAATTACAGATGCACATATCCACACACCAGGTTTAGGAAAGATAGACACAGCTCACACAGGCTCTGACCTGTAGTCTTGATCTAGCTGCTGGTGCTGAGCCCCTCATTCATCTTACTTAGGCTGATCCTCCATAGCAGCTGGCTTTTAGAACATGCACACATACCCTGGTTCCCACACCAGTGTCTGGAGATTTAAGACCCCCCTCACTCCAGTAGCTAGCCCTGAGACATTCACTCACTCTAGTAGCTGGCACCACAGGCCAGAAGTGTCTACACCATGGTCTGACTCCAGTAGCTGGCACCCAGTCCACTTCCACCAGTTGCCAAAGTAGTTGGCACCCTGACACAAAGTCTGCAGGATCCTCTTTAGATCCATAAACCTATGGCCTCTCAATTACTGATGCTATGACACCCACTCACTCCAGTAGCTGACACCACAGGTTGCAGGGCGCCTACATCTGCAGGCTGACTCTAGTTGCTGGCACCAAATCACACACACACACACACACACACACACACATATCTCACCAGTAACTGGTACTTAGTCCTTTCAGCACACATACACATAGGATAGTGACATTACACAGATATTTAAGAAAAGATATAAGAAGGTATAAGAAGAAAGGACTGTTTCTGGTGATCAGGTGTAGTACTCAGCCAGACAAGCATGCTGACAGGCCCCGCTACATGGGACTGTAAGAAACAAGTTCCTAGTAAGCTCCTGCATTGCTCAATTAGAATGTTAAAAGAGTCAATCACCGGTTGATTGTCCTTTACTTATCTCCCTAACCGTTGCCAATTATACTCCCTATTTTCTGGATCTCGTCTTCACTGCTCCCTGAAATGGTGCCCTGACACTGAGAAGAGGCAGGCACATGCAAATAAGAGTGACCTTCAGCATCATGGGATGGTTTTGTGGAATAAAACACCCCTCAGACAACAGCCATCACACAAAAAGAGGACCTAAAAGACACCCCAGGTTGAGGAAAGGGTAGACACGTCTCCTAATCCTGATTTGGGCTTTTTTTTGCCCTGTCACCCTGACCTACAAGGAACTGGGCTGGTGTGTACCCTGGACTTCAAGCCGAGAAATGCAAGACTTCCTGGGTGTCCATGAGGAGAGGATCCTGACATCTGCTGCACTGCACCCTAGCAACAGCTCTACACACCTCCTCCTCCTCCGGTTTGCCAGTGGGAGCTACGACAGCAGGAGTGCATCCTGTTGGGCCCCCCTGCCCAGCTAATTTATTTAATAAAGAGCTGAATATTAATAAAGGCTTTAGCCTTGTTCATTTCAGGACCAGCCCCTTTTATACTCCTGTCTACTCCACCTTTTTTCCTGTTTGTTCCTCCTTTCTCCTCCATTTTGCTTCATGGGTTTGTAGATTCCTGCACCCTCTCAAACCCCAGTGTCCGGAATCCCCCCTGATTTACAATCTTATAAATTGCAAAGTCCAGGCTGGTCTTTGTAGCAGGGCATCTCACCCCCCACAAGACCTTATCTGTTGCTTGTTAACCGATTAGATAACTGAAGCAGGACAAGCTGTCTTGTACTGAGTTATTTTGGCGCCATGGGGTTATCACCGGTCTGGTATCTTCCAACTGCCAATAAACATCTTACTGTTGAAGTGAGATCTGGCAAGATAAGATGGATTTCTGACTGACAGATATTGCATATAAGTAAAACTTTATAAAATGAAGGCCTTGTTGCCTTTGTAAAATCATGGTTTAGGCCTGTTACTCTGGCTGGAGAAGGACCGTGAGAAAAGCCCAGGAGAAGAAAACCAATTAGTTTTGACCCACGTAAATGTAATATCAACAGAAGCAAGAAATTTAAACAATAGGAGAAAAACAGCAACATATCTGCACCTGTTATTTTTCTGAATGCTTGAATGCTTATGCTATAGGTGACCAACGGTAGTATATTGTAGTTAATAATAGCCAATGAATCTATTGTAGTAATTTAGCAGCCAATGACTATGCAACACGAATGATAACATACAAAAGTGTATGAAGAGAAGCTGCTTTGTTTAATAAAGGCTTTTTGCACACGGTCTGTGTGCGTCGTGGCCGCCCCAACAGCAAGACAGACACCTCACTTTTCAACTATAAAAGCTATAACAAATTTTCACAAAGAAGAAATATTGTATACATTTTCTTGGAAATGTATGGAGTTTCTCCTGTGAGTAGGGACGCCTGCTTTGCAGTTACTCCCCGGGGTTAAGTGAAGGAATCTGTGTACATTATTTTCATTCTGGTGGTAAGTTACATTTGACTCTGAATCAATACTATTTATTTTGCTATCTTTAATAAGGTACCTTGATATAGTGCACTATGTTATGCTGTAATCTACTAGTAGTTCTTTAGTTTTATACTGTGTAGTAATTCTGATTAAGATCTTTTTGTCTGTTATCTATCTGTTTAATAAATAATTCATTTTTATAAATAGACCTGATCTGCCATCATTAGAACTTGCAGGCCACAGTGATTTCCTAAATTTAAACTGTTACCAAAATTTGAGGCTAAGGCAGGGCTTGTCTGAAGCTTCCACTTGACCCGTGACAGTCTTCTTGGAAGTGCCTCCCTTATTTGTCATCAAGTTTCTGTCCTTGGTATAGTCTTGTTTATGGCTTTCTCATTTTCTTATTACCCATTTTTTCATTGAAAAAGGTCTTTGACTAGATATCCTCATAGGAGCAGACACTCCCTTCCACATAATCTCTTTTAACTAATCTTATATCTTTTTCTCTTCAATAAAGCCTAAAGAAAGGCTTATGTTTATTATGTAGTTAGCTTTTTTTTCATTCTCTTGGAACAAACTCTCATTTTTAGCTCACAGTTCAGTAGTTATTGGATCTATATATGATTGTTTTCCTATCATCAGAAATTCTGAATCAGGAAAGTTAGCTTTTTGTGAGTCAATGAACTCAGCCTTAACCCACTACATCACCTCAGTTTCTCAGAAAACTGCATGATAATTCTCACTTTTTGCTTTATTCTTTCAATATGCCACTAGACAGTAAACTGAGGCTCACTAACAAAAAGAGAACTTTGCACGAGGCAGTGTTGCAGTACCCCACCTTGGGGGCAAGGTGGGGGACAGTCATGGTAATCTGTTCATGCATTTTGTCCCCCTGTTGTCAGGGTTAAACCCCCTGGCAAGTTACAGGGACAAGAAGGCCTTTCCCCTGAGACAGCAAGTTGCCATAGCAACACTCCTTGTCAGCTTGGTCTGTCTGCCCTTCAGTCTCTCTTTCTCTTCCCCCTACTTTCCCTACATGTACCCTAATCCCACCCATTCTCCTCCCCCTTGTGCTGTCCAAACCCATTCCCCCGCCCCCTAGGCGGGGATCCCTTTCCACTCTCTACCTGTTTCTCCACCACCTGGGTGGAGAGCCCTTGTCACTCTCCCCTAGGCACACCCTTTCCCCTGGAAACTTCTACCCCACTTGACCCTTCATAGGTCCCCATTCCCTAGTCCCGCCTTCCCTACTTCCCCATTGGTTTATGTACCCCAATCCCGCCTACTCTTCTGTCCTGGGTTGAAGTATATTNTCTGACTTGCGATCTCCCACTGGTTTGATTTCAAACTAGTACATCTTCTCCCCTTTACCCTCTTCCCATTGGCTCCTTCCCCTATGAAACTTGGGGATCCTCCATTTTGGGGGACACACACAGAAGCTCCCTTTGGTACCTTCCCCTTCGGGGACCCATCCTTCCACAATTGGGGCTGCAATAAACATCTACCGTGGAAACTCATGAAGGTCCTTCCCTGTTCTTTACCACAGATGGAGCTAAACAGCAATCCAGTGTGTGTGTGCACATGCAGCACCTACCAAGCGACTCAACCAGGAGACGCTTCTGGAAGGTTGCAGCACCCTACCACAGACACCCCACCATGGGCACGCCGCAACAAGGCAGAGCAAATATTTTTTGAAGGCAGCTGTGAGAGACTGGAAGGATTGCTATCTCGAAATATTTTTGGTGTGTCTGAGGGAAGGGGCATGTTTGGCCTTGCCCTGGTGAGGCAATGCCCTGCTCTTCACCCCCCCCCCCCCCCCAGGCCTGTATCCAAACCCCTGCAGGGGCCACCAATCACTGGCACACTGGAGGCAATGCCCTACACCCCACCCCTGGAGCCCCAATCTAGTCCCAGAGTAGCCAGATGACTGGAAGTCTCACTTGGGGGAAGGGCCCAGGAAAGCCAAAGGGTATTTAACCCAGGATGTGTGGTGAGCATATGATTTGAGCCCATCTCCCCTTGGAACTTCTATCAGCTGAACAGCACTGGAAGCAGTAGTGGTAGCTATATTTGTTCTTTTCCATATCTTTTATCTCTTTCTCTTTCTTCTTCTAGTTCCCTCTTCTCAGAGTTTTGAGTAACTTAAAATTGGATGGGCTTGGAGTTTGCTAAGTTGAATGGGCTAATTTAATGCTTTGNATCTCTTTCTCTTTCTTCTTCTAGTTCCCTCTTCTCAGAGTTTTGAGTAACTTAAAATTGGATGGGCTTGGAGTTTGCTAAGTTGAATGGGCTAATTTAATGCTTTGTGAAGTGTTTTATGTTGACTGAATACTGATCTAAACTTTTGCCAAAGTTCTCTGGTTTTATGAAGTTGACAGTAAATTTTTTTGTTGTTTTGACCCCTTGAGAATATCTTGACAGTATTTCTTCTATGTGTCTAACTCAGAGTACATGAAAAAGCATAAATCCTTTTAAGAGTCTCGTCAAACAAGGTTTTTTGGGGCCTTACAGTGACAAATGTAGAATGGGTGTACAAAACATGAGATTAGTGAGGATCCCCATGAAGACAGTTTCATCATTCCCCAATGAAATGTGGGGTGTCTTAGGTTATAATGTAAGATGTAACCAAAAGTATGTATTTAATCACCATCTTCATAAACTGTTAAAACCAGGTGGGGCAGTGGTCTTTATCTCTTCCATGGCACATCCCTGATAACTCCCTCTGGAGGGATATCTTCTGTTAATGGGCCATCAAGTCTCACTGCATGACTCACAAAACTACATCAGCCCATTGTGAGATGCTCCACCCAGGGGAGAGGAACCAAGCATTCCTATGTTTTTTCCTTCCTTTTTTAGAACTTTAATTTCTCTTTTTCTTCTAAACTTAAAACGTCAAAACCTAAAAAAACCTCACTAAAAAATTAACTTCCCTCTATAAATCCTCTCCACTAATTTAATAATAAAAAAAAAATTCCCCAAATCATCTGGATATAATCTGAGGTTTGGAACACCACAGCCAGCCTTTCTTACTGGATTGCCAGAGGACAGGAGCTACATAGCCACCACTGGACCTTCAGAGGAAGACCGGACCCTTCTACAGGATCACCGCTTCAACAGAATCACATTATCACTTCAGGAAGACTGCAGCCACCATTTAATCAGACTGCCACCACCACCCTGACCAACAGGGTGTCAGGTTGTATCCTGACTGTCAGTTTAAGCTAGTGTTTTCTGCCTGTTTTTAGTTTTCCTATTAAATTGTAGTTCTGACTTGGAGCATCCCACTGGTTTGTTTTCAAACTAATACAGGGGTAATGTTGCAAAAATAGACACTTGCATAACTTGCTGTTACCCTATTTCTCAATACTTTTGAGAATGATCTCTGAATCATATAATAGATTTGTTTTGTACTGTTTCTCCTATTAACATTCTTTGCTGTTATAGCTTAAAATGTTACTTTGTTTTCTAAATCATTAAATTCATAAACATTTAAGTTAGATACCTGCCTTTCTAAGTTAAAAATGGTTAGAAGTCAGTACTGCAAAATCCAATTAATTAGAACCTTTGTGGAGAACACAATAAACCATTCCCAGCACAACTCCATTTGTAGATCAAAATGTTCATAAGGATAATTTAAGAAGGCATCTCAGAATTCAGTTCAAAGGTGAGCATATGCCACATGTATATAGTTCTGCAGAATTGAAAATCAGCAGTCCAAACTGTGCAAAATGCATAAGGATCTAATATTTCCTTATACATATTTAAAGGATTAGATGCCCTTTCAGAGCTATCTTCCACACAAGAGTTATTAGATTTCTCCCCTCCCCAAAGAGTGGCTATGTAAATTTTCATTGATTTAACTTGAATGTGCATTTAAAGTAGGATAAAGTGTGCTTTAACTTGTGGTGTTTATCTTAACAAAAATATGTCTCTCAGATGTCAGGTCCAGGTGGAACATGCTAAAGAAAAAAGAAGGAGGTTGCTCAGAGGTGCATGCATGTCAGTATTCATTACCAGAGTCAACTTTGAACAGGGTAGTCTGGTGTATAGACTGGAAAAACAGTGCAACACCAAAAAGCATGGAGATGTTCAAAAAATTATTTGTATTCAATGGAGTGACTTTCACAAGTAAATGTAAGGACTATTTGGAGAAAAAAGCACCAAAATATATAGGTATTTAAATTGTCAGAGTACGAAAGCCATTTACATTTTTTGCTCAAATGAAGTTATGTAAATCATGACAATGATTAAGACAGACGTGCAACAGAAAGCAGTAATTAACATTCAAGTGCAATAGTTCAGTGTTACGTATATACCAGCTTATTGACACCAGTGGGACCTCAGCTACATTGTTGTACATATACTGCTGCTATACTCCAAATCTAGAAGAGGAACTGAGGAATTCAGAGCAGTAAACTAGTAAAATGGGAAGAGTAAAGCCTGAAAAGAATGCTTAGAAGCTTGATAACTTCTCCCAGGCTGTTAATCCTAAAAATCACAGAATGGTTGAGGCTGGAACCTAGTCCACACCTTCCCCCCCATCCCCAGTAGGGTCATCTGGAGCCAGTTGATCAGGACCATGTCCACAGTTCTTCAAGGAGGGAGACTCCACAACATCACTGGACAAAATGTTGCAGTGCTCAGTCACCTCCACAGTAAAAAAAAAGATTTTTTTGATGTTGAGATGGAAACTCCTCTGTTTTAGCTTGTGCCCATTGGCTCTTGACCTGTCACTGGGTACTACTGAGAAGAGCATGTCTCCCTCTTCATTACTTCCCATCAGGTATTTTTATGCATTGATGAGAACCTCTCTGAGTCTTCTCCAGGCTAAACACTCCCAGCTCTCTGTGTGACCACCTTCTCCTGACCCCTGTTAATATGGTTAACATAATTAATGCCATTAGGCAAATAGCCATTCTCTGTGACTGAACTGGGCACATATCAGTCCCCTTTTCCCTCATCAGGCCTTGAAGGTCCTGCGCACTAGGCAGACCTCTCCACTTTCCTATCAGTATCCAGGTTCCTGGGTGCCAGGCTAACTACTCTCCTCCTTACTGGCCTTGAAGGTTTCAGGCACCTGGCCAATCAGGTGGTTGTGACCCTGACACAGAACAGGGAAGCTTAGCAGCACACATAGCACTGCATATAAAATCAAGCAGTTAAAAGTCTTAAGTGGGATTTGGACTGAAACAGCTTGCTGGACAGCAAAACTGGGATGCCTCCAACATCATCTACTTCTACTGAGGATTTAGCGACTCAAATTCTTTTACATCTTTCAAGCCTAGACTATGATTGTTATATTGATATGGAAAGTCATGTATTAAGATTTGACCTGACATGCAGAGGATCCAGGTGATTAGAAACCATAAGCTAAGCTATGCCTTGAAATTCTGTATGCTACTTACAAAATTGTGCTACACTGATTCTGCTTATTAAAACACCTATTGTACTCTGATCATACCATTCTATGCTGATCATAAAAGTCTGGTAAAAAAAAAAACCAACACTTTAATTGTAACTACAACTTAGTTTCATCATCATTCTGCCAAGGATTTCCAAAAGAACCTGTCTGTCCCCATAAAGCCAGGTGACACTCAGTCTCTCCTCATAAGAGATCCTCCAGTCCTTTAATCATCTTTGGACTATTCACTGGTGTCTCTCCATAATGTCCATGACTCTCATACTGGAGGGTCCAGAACTGGACATGGTACTTTAGATGCAGCCTCATCAGTGCAGAGTAAAGGGGAAGGATCACCTTCCTCAATTTTCTGGCAACAGTAGCCCAATGCAGCCCAGGATGCAGTTAGCCTTCTTTGCCACAGACATTGCTGGCTCATGTTTAGCTTGGTGTCCACTAGGACACTACACACATACGGTCCTTTGCTGCAAAGCTGCTTTCCAGTTGGTGAGCCCCCATCATGTACTGGTGCACAGGGTTGTTTTTTCCCAGATGTGGGACTTGGCACTTTCCCTTGTTGAGATTCATGAGGTTCCTGTCAGTCCATTTCTCCAGCCTGTCAAGGTACCTCTCTCTGGTGTATCAGCCACTCCTGCCAGTTTTGCATCATCTATGCACTTGCTGAGGGTGCACTCCTTCCCACTGTCCAGAGGTGTCAGCAACTTGGTGTAAAATATATATTTTGGGCTATTCCTATAAGAATTTTCCCCCCTATAATCAGATTTCAGTATTCAAAGTCAAGCTTGGTAATTTACCTTAACATAAGTGCTCATGGATTTGTATGAAATACTTAATATGCCTCAAGGAAATTCATGGCACTGTGCTATTATTCTCTTCACTGCTCATCATGTCTAGTTTTGGATAAATTCTACTTCTTTTTTTTTTTTAATTTAGTGAGTAAAATAAAATTCCAATTTTAGCTAAGCCCATTAATTCAAAGTGGTCAAATCTGTCAGCTAAACACTGACAAACACTTCTACTGTTCCCTGCTGCTGAACTACTGCTTACAGTGTGAGCTAGTGTGTTCTGGAAATAAGATGCTTCCTCGCAGACTTGCATAAACACCTGAGGGGAATTTTTTTGGGGTGAAATACAATTTAAGCATTATGCTTTACCTCAGTGAAATTCCATCTTATTGACATTCATACTTACATAGGAAAAAAAAATTGACTTAGCAAGCAAATATTTCCTAGGGGAAAGTATTATACCAGCACACATGGCCCAACTTTAAAATACTAAGCCTTTTAAATTAAAATACTGAAGAAACTGCTTCTTTGCAGTCTGAAGTCACATCACTATATTTTGCTCATGAGAATAAAATTTAAAGTCATGAGTTGCACATAAAGGATTTATTTTAAATGTTTTAAGGATAGAGTTACATCATAATTATAAAAATTACTTACAGAATTAAGTAACAGATTTAAAGTGTTCATACTTCTAAATGCAAAGAAAATAAAAATAATGAAACCAAGCTCTAAAGATGAAGTCAATACCTAATTTTAAAATGTGAACACGAAGACCTTTGAACTATACACATACCAAGAACCATCCAAATTGCACTAATGATATAAAATACAAAATACACACCATTTTCAAGGAACCGGAAACTGTTTTTTACCATAATTATTTTTCCCTGAAGCAACTGTAATTTATTCTATTTGAAGATAAATCCTCCATTTTAAAGAATTAATTTAAAGAAGATGTATACCTATTGTAATAAATAGGATTTTCATCAAAGTATTTCAGTCTTTATGTAGTCCCACTTAATTTAGGGTTTGGCATTCAAAAAAAAATTCAGTGTTTTGCTTATCAGTTATGATTTTATTTATTCTTGAACAGAATACACGGTCCCTTCAAATGCTGTATGACACATACAACTGGAAAATTACCTTTCGTTGGAACTATGTTTGCCTCACCAGTGCATTTAATCCTATTAACAACCATTCAAACAGCACAATAAGGAAATTCACAAAAAACTGAACACAAAATAAAAACAGAACAAACCCCAAACCTAAACATTATAACATGCAACTTCAGTTTGTTACATTGAATGTTCTAAACTTCTAAGCATGCAAAAAAGGATGGTCTGCATTTAAGGTGTTTTTTTTCCTTTTAAAAGTTTTTCCATGGCAGCTCGACATCATGCACACACAATATACAACAATACT
>VZTN01015984.1:2396-28183 GCA_013400515.1 Erpornis zantholeuca
CTCCACAATGTTTTGATAATATTACCACATCTTTAACTTTGCTTTAGTTTTTTTTTTTTTCCTTTTATCTTTGGAATTATATATTGTTTTGAAACAAAATAGGAATTTTGCAGTAAAAAATTCTAAATATTTTGTTTTTAAACAAAACACTTCAGACTCAATCTTTTTATGTTTTTAATCAACTCACTACAAATTTGGTTAAAAACTTTATAAAGTTGTCAAATTTTCATGTCTATATTACTTTTAAACTCACATTTAAATCTGGGTTCCTATTTCAGCCAATCTGAGAGTTTTGGATTTAGAGTTTAGGATAGGACCAGTTGTCTATAGGCATTCCTATGTCCAATCCTCAGACATATGTGCTCTCTCTGAAGTGGACTCTTCAGAAAATTTCAGTACCACTTCTTTCTTTTCCACCATGTCTTTCCCTTCCTCACAATTCTGGGATTTCATGCATTCACACACTCCAATCATTTATTATTTGTCTCCCCAGTATTCAAAAAGACATCTGTGATGGTTTCTGTTGGCTTGTATGTTCATGTCATTGCCATGTCCTTTGATTCTGAGGGAAGATATGCTTCCCTCAACTACATAATTTTTTCCCAAGAGGGGCATCTAATGATATGTCCAAAATTTATTCTTAAATTTATTCCTGCCTTCCTCAGAGGATTCTAATAAGACTGTCTTAGGCCACATTGGTTTGGCCACAATCCCTTAGGCACAGGGATTGACTATGACCTGTGACCCATCAAGCTGAGATATTTCTCTTAAAAATTTTGGGAATAAATGAGACACATTGCTGAAGAATACCTGCTAGGTTTCCTTTACATGTTTCTTAGAAGTCTGTTATTGTAACACATCTTCCATGAACAATTTTTCTCTCTGAACTTTGTTATGCAGAAATAAAATGTTTTTAAGTTACAAATCTTTTAAAAAAACTGATATAGGCTATATGCAACATTTTTTCCTTTTAAATGCAGTCAGTATTTCACAGAATGGCATGAGTAGAAGTAACATTTTCTGAAGAGTTGCAATAATTTATGTTGATTCTCTGTTTTCAGTGTTACCTGCTAAATCTGCTTATATATGCACTGATTAGTTTCAAAGTCAGTCAAATCTCTCTATTAATATTCAGTCCTCTTTACCAACACAATATCACGATGCCAGTCCCCTCATATTTTCTAAAATGCAGAGTAAATGCCCATAATTTTTACCAACTATTCTTTATTATGTACTTCTTTTAACTTTTAAAGCCACAGCATGTTCTCCTTTACTGACAAATATATTTATTCTGTCGCCAATTTCAGCATCTTCTTTTGTGTATCTGTCACCTTTGACCTTCCTTTGAACTTGGTAAAATTCAGCTTGCCTTTTTGGCCCCAGAATACTCCAGCTGATGACCTTATTTTTGCCAATTTCTCTTCAATGTTTTCTGTGCCTTTCATCAATGTAATTATGTTTTCTAAGTATCTGCAAATCATAATTACTACTGCTTTTCCTATAGTGGTTCCCAGAGGTTAATCAGACTTGGCATCTCTTATGACTGGCAGAATATTAAACTAACAAGAGCCACATTTATGCAACATCTTCAGTAGCTGGTGTCTGTATTAATGGCAGCACAAGCTCTTTTGCGTTTATGTTAATTATATGCATACTCAAGTCACTTTGTATTAAACTGATCTGCATATATGTGTCTGTTTCATGTATCTATTCATATGCCAATTTCATGACATCTTTGCATTTAATTATTAATACTATGTATTTCATGATAATCTGAATAAAATTTCCATACCGCATTTGCAATTTCCTAGCCCTACTAGGGAACTAACTACAGCTAACTTCATTTCAAACATTTCTCAGCTGACAGAACAGTTCCTCAACAAAATAACCAGAAATTCTGAGCAGCTGAGTAAAGTGCAGAGATCCTCCATTAAAAGCTGCCTTGGAAACCTGAAAAAGATTAGCCACTCCTGTGGCTAATACACGGCTATAGTGGGTGTCAGTGCTAATCTCAGCCTCAAATTTGCAAATATTTTCACAGGAAAACTTTCTGTCCTATGTAGCACATTTCAATCGTGGTCAGAAATTCATTAAATATTCCCTCTATTCTTTTAATCCTTTCATGAAAAGTTAGACTATTTCATGAAGAAAAGGTATAAGGCAGTTATTTGACAAAGACTAGACATCCAGAACCAGTTTCTTTCTTCATATCTTTTCAGACTTGCTAGTTTTCATATGATAAGCAATGACTAAGCATGCACCAGGATCATGGGTCCTATGATATGAGGAGCTGTTTTTTGGCTCTGTTCATAGAATCATAGAATCTTAGGAGGGTTTGGCTGAGAGTGGGCCTTAAAGATCACCTAATTCCAGCCCCTGCACCATGGGCACAGGCACCTTCCACTAGACCTTCAAAGCCTCATCCAGTCTGGTCTTGAATACTTACAGGGATGGGGAATCTGCAGCCTCCCTGGGCAGCCAGTTCCAGAGTTTCACTCTCCTCACAGTAAAGGATTTCTTTCTAACATCTAATCTAAAGCTATGCCCTTTCAATTTTTGTTAATATAAAGAAAAAAGCTCAGGCTCTTCTGTCTACAAATAGAGCAAAGCCATTAATAACTTAGATTTACAGACTTTTAAAGTGTTCTAGAAATTGCTAATAAATTCCAGTGGAGACAATAAAGAAATAATTATTCTTCAAACAATTAGAAAAGTCAATAAGTTTTTATCATAGCCTCAAAGTCATGAGCAATTTGAAATAGTTTATACTCCTAATATGTTTACATGGCAAAGCATAATTTTTAACCTTATCAGGACAATGCACATGTGCTCATGTGATACAAGTCTTGGATTAATCAGAATAACCTTATTTTCTAATGCCCCAAGGCAGTATCTAGTAACTACAATGGGCAAGATTAACATTCATATATTCTGTATATCAATATTAAATATTCATATTTTAATATTTTACAGTGTCTTAGCAAGTTTCTGTGTCATTGTATTAGCTTAGCACAATGCTGTGTGAAACAGGACTCTTCCCATCAATACTTTCGTTATACTGCTGCACTAGGCAGATACAGGAGTAAGCTGCTTATACAGTATGGAGTCATATCCAGCTAATATTTTGATAGTAAGTTAGTCAAGGTTTACAGGAAAATGATTCACTGTGTTGAAAACAAATGGTAGCACAGTAAATGGTTCACTTGAACAGAACCACCCACTGTACTAAAGCTAGTGTAGGTGTTGCTCCTGGAAGGGTTGTTGGAAGAAGTATGGAGGAGGTGTGGCTTTTCTATTTTGAAGCAGGAGACAAATTTTTCCTTTTACAGTTACCACTGATTGAAAATACCACTGCCTGGAGAGTACATAGATACTATACATTTGATCTGAGTAAAACACTTTAGGAGGTCCAGCCTTTGCTGTCATCCTGCTTTTTCACATCCCAGCAACATCTTCCATTTTTCAGCAGTGGTCAGGTAGGTTTCTAGGCTAGTACAAACACTGAGACTGAGTGAAGAATCACTTAGTATTCCATAAATTGTTCTCTGCCAAGTCACTAATACTGATAAAGTGATTTTGGACATAGTACCAAATTAGGCCTACAATCATTTCAATTCTGCTGAAAGAACAAAGTGGGTCTAGAGAATAATAAATATCTACTTCAATACTTAATAAAAATGTATACATATAAGGATTATTATGCAGCTAATCTAGTAATTAACTACATTCTTTCTTTTCCTGGCCATACTGTGTTAATAAATCATTAAATGTATATTCTTAATTTCACAGTTCAGTTTTACAAAACCAGATGTTTGGGCTTCTTCAACAAATACTTTTGTTTCTTCTCACCCCATTTTTTCAAGGAGCCTAAAGATTCAGTTAAGTGTTTAACTTACTTGTAACTAGAACTAGTGAGCTTTACCCGACCACCTCTTCTAATGCTGCATGCATAAAATGAGTATAAATAGATAAAAAGACTCCTACACTCTTTCCACAGCAATACCATTGCAGCAGTCCCACACCAGACAAGCTTTTTCTGTAGCTGAGGGGGAAGTAGAAGGATATGCTTCACAGGAAACAGAGCCAGAAAATATTCCTTTGGTCACACTAGATTTTCCACAACACTGCTACCAGCAGATCTCAACTGATAGCTTTTTCCATAGAATTTCTGGTTCCCTGTCCTCCCCTCTGCCAATCCTCTTTGTTGCTCAGTTGTTTTACTTGAGTACTTGAAGTCCAAACTTGCATTGCTTTTTCTTCCTTGTTGGGTTTAAGAAATTTTCCTATTTTATTTGTAGTATTACTTTAAATACATTTTACCAACTATCACCTAAATAGTGACATCAGCCAGATCTGACTTCCCCAAACCGTCCCCTCCCTGTACACAGGACACATCATTTTTTAGTGTTATCTCATGGCATTATTCGAAAACTATAAAACCTTTTTTGTCCTTCCGTATACTTTTCCTGTCGATCCTATAAACACAGAGAAGAGTGAGGATTTTTTGCTAGTGTTTATTCCAGTCAATATTTAGGTAGGATGCATACAGAAAATAGCACAGATACTCTGTACCTCCACTTCACTAGTACAGGGAATCATGCCAACAGTTCCCTGGGAGCTGTGCAGTACAACACTACTCCAGAGAAAAAGCGTGTTCTTAAAACAGTTTTCTGATACACATAAACTGACAGAGTTACATTAATAAAAAAAATTATTGGAGAAGCAGTTCTTATTGTATCTGATCCATTTATGCACTTCACAGCTGTAGCTTATTCCATTAAGCAAACTGATTTAAAGTATATCTGCAAAGGGCTTTTCATGGATGGTACATATACCCACGTAAGAATTGCTTTAAGCACACCAACAGTCAGTGGTTGTAGTTTTTCATAGCTGTGTCATCAAAATGTTAGACCTCCAAACCAACAGGATAAACTGTCTGTCACTGTACTAATGACCCTTTGTAATTTTAAGAAGGGTGTTCTGGAGATTCTGCCTTTCTCGCTACTGGGACATTCCAGTGAACATGTGCTTTCTGTATCCACTACTTTTGCTTCAAATAACTTGACATACTTCCATCTCCTTAAATTGATGCCTACTTCTATGTGACTTTCTAAGACATCCATGTAGATTTTCATCTAAAAAGGCAGAAGAAAGAAACACAATGAATCACAGAATGATTAAATCATAGAATCATTAAGACTGGAAAGGACCTGCAAGATCGTTGAGTTCAGCTTTTGACTGAACACCACCATGCCAACAAAACTCTAGCACTATATGCCTCTAGCACATCCAGTCATTTCTTGAATACTTCCAGTGATCGTTATTCCACCATTTCCCTGGGCAGCCTGTTCCAATGACTGACCACTCTTTCACTGAACAAATTCTTCCTGATGTCCAAACTGAATCTCTCCTTGGCAGCTTGAGGCCATTTTCTCTTGTCTTGTTACTGTTTGCCTGGGAGAAGAGGCCAACCCCCACCTGGCTGCACCCTCCTTTCAGGCAGCTGTACAGAGTGATAAGGTCTCCCTGAAGTCCCCTTTTCTCCAGGCTAAACACCCCAAGCTCCCTCAGCAGCTCCTCACCTGTGCTCCAGACCCTTCCCCAGCTCCACTGCTCTTCTCTGGACATGCTCCAGCTCCTCAGTGTCTTTCTGGTTTTGAGTGGCCCAGAACTGGACACAGCACTCGAGGTGTGGCCTCACCAATGCCCAGGACAGGGGGACAATCACTGCCCCAGTCCTGATGTTCTCACTGTTGCTGATACAGGCAAGGATGCCACTGGCATTTGTGATCACCTGGGCACACTGCAGGCTTGTGTTCAGCCACTGTTGACCAGGACACTCAGGTCCTTCTCCACTGGGGAGCTTTCCAGCCACTCCTCCAGCCTGGGGCACTCCATGGGGTTGTTGTGACCCAAATGCAGGACAGGCATTTGGCCTGTTGAAGCTGAAGCTTTTCCAGCAGAAGGCTTTGGCAGACAGTATCAAAGTCTTTACTGAAGTTCAAGTAAACATATTCACAGACTTACACTCATCTGCCAGGTGTGTCACCTGTACATAAAAGGACACCAGTCTGGTCAGGCAGGATCTGCCTTTTCTACACCCATGCTGGTTGGGCCTGGTCCCTTCGTTGTGCTGTACATGTCCATGTGATAGCACGCATGATAATCTGTTCTGTAACTTTCCCTGGCACTGAGGTGAGGCTGACAGGCCTCTAGTTTTGTAGATCCTCATTCTGACCCCTCTTATAGATGGGCACTGTGTAACCTCCCAATTAACCAAGACACAATAAATGATGGAGAACGATTTGGTGAGATCTTTTGACAATTTCCTCAGTATTCTCAGGCAGACTCCATCAGGCCCCATGACCTTGTGAGTGTTTAAGCAACACATCAGGTCACCAGCTACTTCCTCTTGGATTGCAGGGGTTTTATTCTTCTCTCCCACCCTGTGTACCAGCCCAGGGGATTGGTTGCACTAAGGATAACAGTTTTTTTGTTAAAGACTAAGGTTAAAGAAGACATTGAAGTGCCCCAGCCTTTTCCTCATCTTGGATGACAATGTTCCTTCCAACATTCAAGAAAGAATCGATATTTTCTTTTGCCCTCATTTTGTTGTTAATTCATAAAAACACCTTTTATTATCTTTTACAGCACTGACTGGCCAGGTTGAGTTCTAGCTGAGCTTCTGGCATTCTAATTTTCTCTCTATGAGACCTAATGACATTCTGGTACTCTTCCTGAGTTTTCTGCCCCTTATTCTGAAGGTCACAAACTCTCTTTTTTCCTGAATTCCAGCAAAAGCTATCTCTTTAGCCAGTCTGGTCTTCTTTCCTGCCAGCTCCTCTTTTGACACACAGCCTGCTTCTGCATCTTTAAGATTTCCAAAAGTGTGTCAAACATTCCTGGACTCCTTTGTTATAAAGGGTTTTTTCCCAAACAGGTCTCTTAATGAGTCTTCTGAACAGGCCAAAGTCTGCCTTCTGGAAGACCAGGGTAGAGGTTTTGTTGACCCTCTTCCTCACTTCACCAAGAATTGAAAACTCTTCTCATTTCATGGTCACTGTACCCACAATGGCTTCCAAACACCACATCTTCCCACCAGCCCTCTCTGTTCACAAACAAGTCTAGCAGGGCAGTGTCCCAGTCGGCTCATTTACCGTCTGTGTCAGAAAGTTCCCTTCCACACATTCCGGGAGTCTCCTAGTCTGCCTCCTCTCTGCTGTGCTGAGTTTACAGCAGACATCTGGCAAGTTAAAGTCTCCCACAAGAACAAGGGCTGGCGATCATAAAACATCAGCCAGCCACCGATAGAATATTTTATCTGCCTCTTCATCCTGGCTGGGTGGTCTATAACAGACTCTCCACAGGAAGTGTGCCTTGTTTCCCTGGTTTTTATCCAAATCCTTACCCATAGGCCTTCAATCTTATTTTCAGTCTCCTTGGGCCCTATACAGTTGAAAACCCTGTATGTTTGTACTCATATGTACCAAAGAGGAAGGGTGGGTGAAAGTTTTCCCCTGATATCCTGACACAACATGAGTACTTTTTCAGAATAACATTGAGCTTGGCTCCCATCCCAAGCAGGAGTTCATCTGTTTCCTTCCAGTGTCTTTGGTTATAATATCCTGAAGCTGAAGAGCAACAGTATGTATTCCTGTTCCTGCAGAACCCGAACAGCTGATACTGGAGTGTGTCATTGTTTTTGAGGAATTTAACGGTCTTCAATTTTATCCTGTAAAGTCTGCTCAGTGAGTAAAAGAAGACTTGCTGCAGCAGATAGTCTTCCCTTTCATTATTTTATTATTATGAAAGTACTATTGGGAAATTATTTCCTCATGTGGTTTAATAGAAACTCATATTAATATTTCTAAGAATAATACTGGCCTCTCTCATCTGTTAAAAATGTGCTTTGAACCACAAATCCATGTCATAATAACTGTATGTAATATTTGCACATAACACATGTAACTGATACCAGAAGCCTCAAGTCCAACCTCTTTTCCCCTGCCTAACAGAGTTTATTGCAATGCCAAAATTACTTCTTTGTGCATAAGTTTTATTTGAGTAGCATTACACACTTTCCTAGGCTCTCCTGTCAGTACCCAAGGCCAGACCACAGATCTTGATGGGGAACCAGTGCTGCCAAACAAATAGATGCAGCTCCAGACTCAGCTTCAGGATACTGAAATACAATTTATTCCCTCTGGCATTGACCTGAACTCCCTGTACCTGAACTCCTGTAAGTACCTTCTAAAGACAGCTTGACAGTGTTAGTTATATTTTTAAATTGTTAAAAACAGTGTAAGTCTATCTAAATATAAGCTATTCACCAACTCTTGTCAAAGCAATTCTGCTTTTTCTACATGACTGTCTGGCAGACCATGGGAACCTGCTGCACAGAATATTTATTTTAGTCCAAAGCTAGACCCTCAAGCTATGATCAAGCTCATCCAAGCAGCAGTCACAATAAATACTGTTTTACTGTCTCAAGTAATAACATGGACTCTCTTTCAGGGTGAATTTTTGAGCTGTGTCAGCAAATGGAACTCAGTAAGGAGGCATATTTCTGGTTATAAAACACCCCAGGATAGATCTCTGGCTGTAGCTGAGGAGTTCCAAAGTACCTGTCGAGGGACACTAGATGAAAGCCCTTTGCCTTCATCTGCACCTTGCTAAAATCCCAGCACAAGATGCAGCATCCACAATGCCTTGGTGTTCAAAGCAGCATAAAACAGAAGTAGATACAGCAACTTATTTTATCTTAGTGAAGGGAATATAAAAAAGAAAACAAGAAGAAAAAATAAAAAGAGGCACTTGGGAGAAAAAAAATGAGCTTGTCCACAAAAAATGAAACAAAAGCAGCCAAAGGAACAGAAGTTGCAAATGAAGCACAACTTTTACTGTGCTGGGTCTGACAGAGCTCTCTGGTGGGGTTGTGGCAGTGGTGTGCGCTGCTGAAGGTGCTGTGTGCAGGGTAACACACCTCCCCTTGCCCACAGAGCGAATTCAGTCATGCTGTGCCTTCCCTTCCTTCCTTGCTCTGTGAGCGACTCACAACATGCTGCTGCTCTGGCAGACACCAGGCAGCTGCCAGCAGGACTGTGGAAGGCAGCCCATGATCATGGGTCCCCTTATTTTGGGATACCAACCCATCTTCCCCACCATGTCAAATCAGGAGCAACATTCTTCAGTTACTTCTCCTCTAAGTAACCTGGCACAGGATGAGCAGGGAGAAGCTTGTCATGCTCTGTACAGACATGCATGGGTCCCAATGTTATCCTGCACAAGCACCTAAGCTACTTTCCCAATTTTCCTGCCTTTCCTGGTCAGCAATGAAAGTTAAGATGTTAAGAGGGGGCTCTGGGAGGTTCTTGAGGGAACATAAATGCAGTGGCATGTTTGGATGCATTTTAAACTTGTATCACAGATTGACAGGCAAGTTAAGCATGCCAAAAAAAGGCTAAATGCAGCGATTCTCTCATCTGTCACTCTTTTCTTACAAACAGCCTTCTAACAGAACAATAGAAATTAAGAGATAAATTTTAAAAATCAGCATAAGTATATATATCAAGCAACCAAATTAACTACTTTTCATTTGAATGGCAATAACCTTATTAATGTGTATGCACTATTGAACCTTCAGGTTTGTGGAAAAGGTCAGACTCCAGGAGTGAAATACACCTGCCTGGAACAGGTATTGCAGTGCTGCTACAGAGGTTTTATTCAGACACATCTACAAGGTTGGCACATAGGATACAGGATTTCTAGGACAGCTACATTGCTCTGGAGAGACTGTTGGAGGACAGAGAATAATTTAGAGCTTCTGAAATGACTATAGACACCTATGTTAAAATAGCTGGATCCCACCTTAGGGTACTTTGTCATACAATTGCAGGGGTAAATATAATATTGGGAACAAAGGAAAAACCTTGCAATTTGGTTTGCTATTCCTGTCATTTAAAGTTTACACAGATATCTATCTCTCTGTCTAGCTCTCTATCTATGAAAATATTTCTATACATGCATATACATGTGCATTTACATATGTTGTAACTGAAATACATACACTGTGTCTGAAAATTACTAGGAAATTTTTTGCCATAGTGATTGGTGCAGAACAGCTTTATTGGTCATTGACTCTTACCATTAGCCAAGTGACTTTATTTGTTTGAAGTTATAATCTTGGCAGGTCTCCAACTCTGAATGTAAAGTTGGTAGGCGTTTCTTCCTCTTTTTTAGAGTGTAAAAGAAAGGGAGAGAGATTTAATGAGTCCCAGAAGCCAGAGAAAACCTTGAAAGATTTTTGATTGCCTCTTCTACCTCCACAGAAAAAGAGCATAGGCAGAAACAGGGATAAAACAACAGGGTCATAACAAATGCAGTGGGCTAGAATACTTCTTATACTATACATACTGAGTATGCATGAATTTTCTATGACGATCACATGATTAACAAAGAAAATGAAAGGCATCTTCTCTGCTTAATTATTTCAGGTAGTTTTTCTTACAAAGGAGATCTTTAAAGGGGTCTGAGCCTGCTGGTTGTGTTTATAGAGGCTATTTATTTGCAATTGTACTTATGGGAGTACTGGTAGTTCTAAGTGGAGTAGGCACATCTCTGACATCCAAACAAATGTGGACACTGACAATAACTGGGCATTTCTGGGCAGAAATACCTTTAGCCAGTTAGGAAAACACTTATCAGTTTCAAATGTAACTGTACTCACTGTTTTCTTCTTCTCTCTTTTCAAAACTACAGTTGCAAATAGGAAGAGATTACTGAAATAACAATCTCATCTGCCGCTAGGTCCAGAGTCCACTGAGACTGGGGAGGATAATCAGATGGAACAATAATACAAACCAAAACATTATTTATAGAAAAAACTTGTCTTTCAGCAAAATTACTTTGCACTGAAGACAATGAACTCCCATTGATCCCAGCTGAAATTTTGTATGTGTATACATTGAGAAGCTGATTTCAGTGCTTATAATGGCAATATTGCTTCCCTCAACAATCCAGAGAATTTTAGCATGGAAAGCTGGCAATAAAAAATTAAACCTGTCTTGGACTACTTTGTCACAGTGAATTTTTATATCTAACCTGAAGGGTAATCAGATGACATTAACCTAACATAACAGCTCACAGGTATATGTTTATTAATTTAAATAAGTGACAACAGGAGCGTATTTTTTCTTTGGCATATTTTAACCTCAGAAAATATTTTTACCTCACTTATAGAAATATACTTAGATACATGCACATACTTCATAGAAGAGCAAGTGGCCACATATTGCCCAAATGTGTTAAATATTATTTCCATAAAGTGGAGCAAAATTTAAAAAAGCCCTTTCTGCTCTTTTCTGTATTTTTATGAAGTCTGTAGAATATATGTACACCTAGCACATGTGCTCTAAGAAAACAAAAATATTGATGTACCAAATATTACTATGATTCAGTTAAGTGGTACAGATGCCTACTGAGAAAAAACATTTAAAAGTCTTATGTGGGAAAAAATGAAGAAATGTCACAAACCCACAATGATTTCTTTACAGGTAAATAATATTCCACCTTTCAGAGGGTCAGATATATTTTGAAATGGCTGACTGTCATGTACAATTTGATGACTTTAGAAAATGCCATAAGCACTTGGACAAATCAAACCATTCTGAGTATTTTCAGTATTTTCTTCAGTGTTCTTTTGTTATAAGCAAAATTTTATAAAAATTTTAAACAGGCTCTACAATTTTCTTTCAAACATGCTAAAGCATCTGAAACTTTAGATTCTATTTTATAAATTCAAAGTCTGTCACTGGTACAGAAATGATATAACAGTTGTCTCTTTTGTGTTTAATTAGAGTTCAGTCGTATCACAAAACATAATAGTTTACAACTAACTAAAGTGACATTCTGAATGAAGTCTCAATGGCTACCACAGTTGTGATAATGAAAAGACTGTTACAAGTTGGAGGCAGAATATCAGCTATGAAATATTGCTTACATATAAAGAGATAAAATAGATGAGAATTTAGAGGGTGCACCAAATAAGCAATCTGGCAAGGTTAAAAATATCAATAGAAAATATGGTGTTTGTTCTGACCAGGATTTTCAATGCTTCTGAAGGAATTAGACATCTACTACCACTAGAAAAAAAGGCATGTTTAGTGACCAACATTTGTAGACAAGTAAGATCTACTTAGTTTTCATACTGATGCATTTTTCAAATTACATCTTTGGTAACTATATGTGTAGCAGTGTCTCTAAGTGATCTGAGCGGTTTTTTTTCAAAACTAACTACCATGATTCCTGGCTATTTGTCAGGAAATTTGAACCAGAACTGCTGTGTCTTGATCAGTTAATTCTAACAGTAAACAAAGTCTACTGGAAAAAAATTTCCTGTTCAATAGGGATCAGACTTAACCAAAATGCAGGTGCAACATGAGATAGTATAGCCAAAATTTGGGTCACATCTAACAAGACAGAGGAGACTACCACCAAAGAATTAAAAGAAGAAACCGAGGGAGTAAATGATAATTTCTTGCTTAACTGAGAAGACAATTTGTATCCTAATGACAAAAAATCTGTTTCTTTGGAAAGCAATACAATATTTTTGAGAGCAAAGGGGGAAAGTGTTCAGACACAACAATTCCTTTAATCTGAAACTTAAAACAGTCTAAGTTGAAATTCATAAAAGACTTTAAGACTCTAAAGTTACTGTTGTTCTGAGTAACATTCAAAGTTTTAATCCAAAAAGGTAGCCTGGTCAAAAGAAATAAATTTTTTAAAAGTGCCTAAATTTAAGAAGTCCTTGTGATAACAAAACATTTTAGTTTTTCAAACTATTTGAATGCACTTTTCACAAAATAAATAAATGCTTGTGCAGACAAATCTAGTAAAGTTGAAAATCTGAAGGCATCTCACAGATTGATAGGGTCAAATTTTACTTCAGTGTAACCAATGTTTTACACAATGGTGTCTCAAAAACGTCATTCTCTGTGTTCACCATACCTCACCAAACAGAAAATTTCTTGAAGTATTTTCTTTATTTTCATCTTCTCATTTTTTCATCATCTTTTCATCATTTGTCTATGATACAGGCATCTGCATGACTTAAGACATGAACAAAATCAGAGCCCCAGGCTTACTCACAAAGCAGTGGACCTTAAAGTTTTTAAAAGCCACAGGGATCTATTTATGAGTAGAAACATGCCACACTTGGTCCTTCCAAATGCATCATCAAAGGAAGGATTTTCTAGGAAGGAAACATTTCATGTTATCATACTGCTTTCTTGTCTTATATCTGAGTCAGATTTAATTACATGTGCCATGTATGTTTTCACAAGGTGTCATAGCTGCTGTGATGGCTTCCATCCATCTGCAAGGTAAATCAATACTAGTTTTCTGTAGCATCTGGGGAAACAGAACTTTTAGAAATATTCAATTCATAGTTTTTCTAGATCAAAGTAATCACATCCCCACTACAAGTGTACATATTGCATGCATAAACATTGAGTTAAATTAATAATCTTTCCCCTAGCTGTTTTATGCTGATAATATTAGTAATGTGAAACAGGCCATTTTAGGATTGCAGACAAAAATTCTGTAAAGAAATAATATAAAATTAATATTAATTACGTGCATTATAAAAATTATTTTATCAAGTGTCACAGATTTACAACTGGAAAATGAATTGAAATACTGAATTCACCTTCAAAGAGCAAAATTAATGAAACTCGTTATTTTCAACATTTTACATCTGATGTCTGTATATTAAGCAATAGTAAAGAATTTCATCCTTTTCTACTACTGGCTATCATGCTCTTTGTTTGGGAAGCAAAGTTTCTCCCATAACAGAAACTGAACTTCTTCCCTGCAAGACTGCGAGAACCCTCTTCGGTTCACTTTTTCAGGAGTGCAATGGATTACTTTTGCATTCCACACTGCTTTCATAGCTCCCTTTTCTGACAATACTGCATTTCACTGTACACATTGGATCTCTCCTAGAAAACTCAGAAAACTCACTTTTGAGCAACGTGGAGTGTGCTTGCTATCCTGGTTCTGCTTGCTAAGCCCTGAACTGCACCACAGCTGTCAGGAGCCAGGATGACTGATGTGACACTGAACATGACACCGCTCGGGGCTGTGGAGGGTGATCTGCATTCATCAAGGGTAGGTTAGCATAAGCACATGGGCTTTTACCACAGTTTGCCCTCACACTGTGGTATGCTATTTGTCCTTATCTGAAGTCCTGCAGCTCATTCATCTCTTCACAGCTATGCTGCAGCTAGGCCTTGTACATGCACAGTATACCTTGTATACTGTAATTCACACCAAAGAAAAAGTGACAGAGACTGATTATCTTCCCTGTCCAAGCACCACAGTTTCTAAACTCTTAAACGAGAGATGAGTCCTTAGAAAATCCCTGGGAGCTCTCAAGCATGTTCTCAAGGATTAAGCAGCAATTGAAGCCTTGTTGGGCCTCATTTTTATAATAGTTTAGAAATCTTTGAAGGCAGTTACTAGAAGAAGACAATAAAACTGAGAGACTCCTTTTATTTTTTAAGTCTGAAGACAGAGGATTATTTGCATAACTGCCTTCTAAAATACTTGCACATCAGTTGTGTATCCAAGGCTGCAACCCCCAAAGTTTACTATTAAATTTGCAAATATAGTTCTCCAGACAAAGATATATAGGCAGCTCTTCCAGGACTTACAGAAGCCACCTATACCATGAAGCAGAACCTCGTTAATCAAATAGTTCTCAGGGGATACTGAAGAACTAGCTTGTTGATCAGCTCTCTCAATGATTTGTCATTGCTCAGAATAAGCAGCTAATGAGGCAGGAGCTTTATTAAATAAACCTTGGCAGAGTCCTTTTCTAGTCCCAGCTTCCCTGAGATGATTCTAGCAGACAATCAGTAAAGTTGACTGATAGCATTTCCTGAGTACCCAGACTTGATATTTCATTTACAGACTGTGTTCATGAAAGGCAGATCACATTGCCAGGCAAAGGAAGAGCATAGGAATGCCTGGTAAAACAGGACTGAGTGCTCTCTACGATTTCTATAACCAAACTGTTAAAATAAAATGTCTGCTTCTGTGTTTGTTAGTAAGACGAGCAAACAGTATCAACTTTCTCCTTCTACTTCAAACCTTAATTTCATCACCCCATAATTAACAATTTTAGTATTTCTTCTAAATTCAGATTCCAATGTGAACTATTATCAGCGACATATTTATAGTGCCAAATGGTTTTGAATCCATTCCCAACAGATGGAAATACAAATCCTGATAGCATAAAAGCTGTTCCCAAAGCAGTTGTTCTTTCTCCTACCACATCCATATACACTACTTGGTCAATCTGTTTGTACCAAGCTTGGATTTTGAGGTATTGAAATGGACATTTGTGATAAATTGCATTTTGTACTGTTTGGCTGCATTGATATAAAGGGGCTATATTTCACTTTCAAAATTTGAATGGATAAATGATTTTTTATAGGACTTTATTTTGAATTACGTAATTTTGTTCTGAGTAACACTTCCTCCCTTTTCCCCTGAAAAAACTACTTCTATAGTTCCTCCACCATATTTAATTTGCAGCCTTTAATTTCTCCTCATTTTGGTTAAGCAGTGAGTATCTTCTACTCCAAGTTTCTACCTACTATAAATGAAGTTTACATTTAACTTCCCATTTTGTACTGCACATGTGCATTGTGCAATATGCAATGATATACTAAAAAGCCATTGCACCATAAACTTGAAACGGAGGAAATATTTATTGGTTTCTTAAAATAACCTGTTTGCTCTCAATAGAAAATTACGTTTGGGTTTTTCCAATTAAAGATCTAATCTATCTGAAGACTCAGAAATGAGAGAGTTTCAGGTTACATGAGGATTTGACTGCACAATATGAAACCCATTAGAGGTTTTAAAATAACACAGCCTACACACCTCTTATCTTCCCAAAGACCATTAATTAGTATAAAAATAAAAATTAGTATTTGCATAAGAGATTGCACCATTTAGCCTGTACAATACCCTTCACTGGGTAACATTCCACAGTTTATGATGCCCCCAGTTAGTTTGTTATACATATCAATTTTCTATCCAAGAAGATATTCCATTCTGAAGGATATCCAAAACATAACAGCATCTGAATAATAAACAAATTACAATTAAATGTTCATGCTTATGTGCACACACCATGGAAGAGACAATACCTGTTTCTTAGGACAACTAGTACTTTCCTTTCTGACACTCTTGTACTACAGTGGGAGAGAAGCTTGACATGCTTTATCACCCATTTTAGCATTTGACTGGGGTTTGTATTCACAGAATCATCACATATGGATGAGTGCTCTGGATATAGTACTCTTGATAGTTCTTTATGCATTTTTGACCTTTCTGTAAGCTGAGGAATTTGGAGTCCAGCCCTGCTATGTAAAAAAATCAGTATCAGAAGTTTCTAGTAGAGAAACGTCTGTGTCTTTATGCTGCTTATTTTAATTGCAATTTGATATAATTTTGGATAGGTAAGCATCATAAAAGATGTCTGTTCATCTAATACTTAAAGGTGATGCTAATTCTAATTCCTGATTTTTTCAGAAGTGTTTATAAATTAGTTCTCAAGGCACCCGGTGATATCACTTTAGGGATACACAAGTCCCTAAGGTGAAGCAAACCTGACTCCTAACATTTTATTTTTTTGTTTTCTTCTCATTATTAGCTTCTACTAATTAGGATGAAGCTTAGGATAAGATTTCTGTAGGATCATTACCTCATAGTATTTACCATTATCCTATGCTTGCTAAAAAAATTAGCTTCTATTTGGAATAGATGTTGTGGTTGAATAATTAAAATAGCAGCACTTGATTTTCTTAGAAGAAATCACAATCAGTTTTTACATTCATATTTAAAGAAAATTCATTTGGAACAAGGTTCCGATGTCTTAGGTTTTAACTTTTATATTTTTCAAATCCTGTTCTGCTAGTGCAACTCTGAAGTTTCCTGTAGCTTGTTAAGTGCTGTTCTCTATGCTAAGATAGACATAACAAAACCTCTAACTTGCTCTCCAAGAACACCCAGAACAAGAACTGTAAACCATCATCTTGGGGAGAGGGGGGCAAGCTTGGGGAAATTCCATCCTTGGCTGGGTTCTGGTTGGTGAATTTATGTTGATATAAAAGTGTGAAGAACTCGTGACCTGTTGTCCATTTTGGGATCCACTGAGGCAGAACCCTCTGGAGCCCAGAGAGTACATTTGAAGGCCTTTTAAATAAATACCACTTTTTCCTTTATTCCTGTCTAGTCTCTGTTTCTAGGTAGCCATTTAAGGCATCACTTCATATTCACAGACTTCTCTGTAACTCAGGATTTTTAGAGAAATAGAGCTGGTAAATACATTATTAAAAATCTCTTGTTAAAAAAATACATCACTATTAAGCATTGTTTATGCAAGTCCAAAAAATGAATATATGATTGTTTTTAAACACTATATATTTAACCAGCTTGATAGGAAGTGTTCTAAAATACTTGTCTGAGCCTCCAGTAAAATGAAGTAACAACTCATCAGTAGATTAACTCCAAATATGTCCGTAGGGCTGGAAATAACATCTATTTTTGTTAAGTTAAGGGCTAGACAATGAAGTGGTAGGTTAACCTACCTTCCTGCCTAGTTTATCTGCTCAGCAAGATAAATATAAAGGAAGTTCAGGTGGCCAATATTAGCTCTACTTAAGAATAGACAGCACTAGTACATTGGAGTACTACAGTTGAAAGCCTTGGCACATGGAAATTACATGAACTGAGGGTCATAAGACTTCTGTTGTTATCATTAAATCTAAATAGTGACTATTTCATGTCGGTTAAGTAAATCATTCCCTCTGAATTAACTAAAAGCAATCAGAAAGATGTTATATTAGTTTAAAAAGAGAACAACTTTGAGTCAAAAATGAGTTTTCAGCTGATGAAAATATACCTGAATATAATGTAGAAAATTGTTCCATTTCATCTTTTGAAACTCTATTTTTACATCCCTTCCTCTCACACAGTTTTACCAGTGGGACAGGAGCCTCATACACTTCGCCATTTTTCACAGTATATACAGTGACTATACATGACCTCCCTGGTAATTTTCCAAGTCAGAACAGGGGTATTAAGAAAGTTAATTTACAAAGGATGATATGGTAGCATAGAGGAAAACATACATTCCTATAAATTTTGTGGTTCTCAATGTACTGTGTAGAATATCAGTCTAATTTAAGGCAAAGTGAACGGTCTCGGATGGGAAAGGGAAAGCATTCTCCCTCACTCAGGGAGAAAAATACTGTTTGGAATGAGGGCACATGAAGCTTCTAGCCTTCGGATACCCATGAACAGAGCAGATGCCACGGTTTGGATTTCTTTTCCTTAAGTCAAAGCAAGAGAAAGGTGCATGTGAAGAGATGGCATTCCTACATTATATAGCAGCATTAAAGTTGCATGCACTTCACAGATATGTGGATAATAAAGCTAAATGAGATCACTATGACCATCTTTTTTTGGCCTCCTCTCCTACATAACAGGACTCTGCTGAATTAAGGCCTCTTTGGACCAGAAGAAGCTTTTAGTAAAGCTGCCAATCTCCATTTCTGTTTTCCACTGATAGAAAATTTGCTACTGCTATGAGAAAGTGCCATTTAGAGCCACTGTTGAAAGTGTACTTTTCATTTGGAGCTGATGTTCTCTAGCTTCAGCTTTTAGCTGGTGAATGCTATTTTCTTCTTGTGCACTTTATTGAAAAGACTCTATTCTGAAGTTCCTCTTTCCCATATTGATATTCTAGATTATAAACAAACCATTTCCTCTAAGCTTTCAGTTTCAGCTCAAGGACTCTTCTATTATAAGCTGTACTGTCCAATTCACTATTTATTTTCATCTCTCAGAAATGATTTAATTTTTTTCCCTCTTTTTTTTTCTTTTTTCAATTGGAACATCAAGAAATTCTCTAATATTCTAGAAATATAAAGTTTATGTAGAAACAGATAAAAGGCAAAGGCAAAATATTTAATGCAATTATTACTCAAAGACCCTCTGTTTCTTCAATCTCAAATTGTCAGTCCTCTGTGATACCCTTTACGAGCTCAGGGTAAGTAGTTTCTTTATCACAGCCCCAATGGGTTTTTTACAGAATCGCAAACTAAAATCTTTTAAGCACACTCTACATATCTCTACAGTAATATCTACATATTATTATTCTTGACCACCTACATATAATTTCCTCTTAGATGAATTTACACCTGCTCACACAGAAACACGGCCTATTTGGAATTTAAAAAGACAATTCAGAACATTATATACCAGATACTCTTTACTTATTCTCCAATACACTTTTTTCTTCTGAAAGCTCAAATAATGATAGCATTTTATTCCACATTGCTGATGAAACTCTAAGATAATGAGGTCAAGGAGAAAATTATTTTACAGAAAATTCTAACAGTATTATTGTCTTTAAAAATCAAAGTAAATAAAAACCAACAAAAGAAGTGTCAAAATTGTTTGAAAGGCAAAAATTCCATATTAATTTTTCATTGGTATTAATTATGCATGCAATTCTTTATTACTTGTATCCCACCCAAGTAATTCCATTATTTTGCCTAGGTCAATGTCATACTGACCCAGACAGTAATTATCCAGGTCATCCCATTTATCTTTCTTTAGTTATTGATATATTACCCTTCCTCCAGTCTCTTCTAAGGGATCTGCATGACTTTTTAAAACTGAAAACTAGCAGTTTAGGGACCTACTTGGCCGCTATCAGGGATGCAAATTACTGAGGGTGTACTGTTTTAAAACTGATCTTTAGTAATTGTGTTTTTAATGACATTCTGAGCTAGATTTAAAATAATTTTTTATTCCTCGTATTGGGCTTGGAAAAATTTTGGTGGTGTCAAGGGGGTCAGGGGTGTGACTGAGGAGGGGCTGCAGGGGTGGCTCCTGTGAGAAGCTGCTCGATGCTTCCCCTGTGTCTGACAGAGCCAAAGCCAGCCAGGCCTGCTGCTGGACAAGGGGATCAGCAACGGTGGCAGCACCTCTGGGGGTCAGATTTAGGAAGGTGGGAAAAACCTGCCTGACAGCAACTGCAGCCAGAGAAGAGTGAGAAGATGTGAGAGTAACAGCCCTGCAGCACCAAGGTCAGTGAGGAAGGAGGGCAGGAGGTGCTCAGGAGCTGGAGCCAAGATTCCCGTGCATCCCCTGGTGCAGCCCATGGAGAGGCAACTGTGCCCTGCAGCTGTGGAGGTCCATGGGGATGCAGAGATCCCCCTGCAGCCTGTGGAGAACTCCTGCTGGAGAAAGTGGATGTCTGAAGGAAGCTGTGACCCCATGACAAGCCCACAGTGTAGCAGACTCCTGGCAGGACCTGTGACCCCGTGGGGGACCCATGCTGCTCCTGAAGGACTGCATCCTGGAAAGGACCCATGCTGGAGCAGCTCATGAAGAACTTGGGAAAGTCTCACATTGGAGGAATTCACATAGCTGGGACCCATGCTGGAGCAGGGGGAAAGTGTGAGGAGTCCTTCCTCCTTAAGGGTGGAGTGACAGAAATGTGTGATGAACTGACCACTGACCCCTTTTCCTATCACCCTGTACTGCTGGGGAGGAGGAGGGAGAGAAATTGTGACTAAAATTGCACCAAGGAGAAAAAGAGGGGCGGGATTTTCTTACTATTAAATTCTGGTTTGATTGGTAATTAATTAATTAATCGATAACACGTTAATCCAGGCCATTCTGCTCATGATGATAATTGGTGAGTAATATCCTCTCCTTAAGTCTTTCACTGCATTTTTTTCTCCCCTGACCAGCTGAGGAGGGGAGGGTTAGAGCAGCTTTGGTGGGCATGTGATGTCCATCTAGGGTTAAGTTACCACAAATCTTATTCTGGTATGAGAAGACATCATCTGATTTTTGCCAAACTATCTATTAAAAATGGTATCAGTGCAAAAAAAAAAAGAAAGAGAAAAAAAAGAAAGAAAGAAAGAAAGAAAGAAAGAAAGAAAGAAAGAAAGAAAGAAAGAAAGAAAGAAAGAAAAGAAAGAAAGAAAGAAAGAGAAAAAGAAAGAAAGAAAGAAAGAAAGAAAGAAAGAAAGAAAGAGCAGCTTGGAGTTAGAACAAAGGGAAGAGGAGCAACTAGGAATAAAAGAATGCTTAAAACTGCAGGAAGTGGGTTCAGTCTGTCTCGTCTTTCTAACAGCTTTGCTATAGTGGACATGCTGTAAAAGGGAATGATTCCTTGTGGGTATGCATGTTCACACAGAGGCATGAAACAGGAGAACTTAGAAAACAATATGCCAACTATTTAGGCTTGATGAAAATGACCATTACCTTAATAAACTAACATATTGCAAAAGTTTTTCCAGTCCTGCTAGCATTTTATTGTGTTGTCAAATAGAAATATGCTATAGACATCACAAATGACCTACTCCTCCTTTTATTTTCAATTGAGAAGAGACATAGGTATGGAAAAGAAATCTGGCCAGTCTGAAATAAACTCATGCATATTAACTAGGAAAACCATTCTAATGTTTATCCTACTGTTTCTCAAATAGAATGTAAGAGATAAGAAAGAGTTATCAGAAAACTGAAGAAAGACTTATCAAAAGACTATATGGGGAAGTCTACGGATTTCTATGGGAATTTGAGAGAGGAAATAAATTTTATGCATTCCACATTAAAGCATTTTGTGACATGGTGCCTAGATACAGTGTCCATGTCCAGATTCCTTTGTAGCTTTGAAAGAAGACAATTTCCTACAGCAACAGACTTTAGTACACAAAGAATGACAGTCTTGATACGGGTAGGTTTTGTGATCTGCTCTGTGGTATTGCCCAGCAACAAGGCCTGAGACTCAGTAAATTTGAGCCCATATAAGAATATGAACACCTTGTGGAGAAATTGCTAATTAGACTAAACCATCCCCTCCTTTTCCAAAAGCTGACAGTGTGTGTTTGATAATGATAATAATATTACCTTACCTCTCCAGGAACATGAATGAAAATCCCGTCAGGTTTTTTATAAGATTAAGTGGAACTGTGAGCTATGTATGCATGAAACCAAACCACAAATACAGTTTCCAACACTACAGTTTCAAAAGGATTTGGGTCATTTTGTAGATGAGGGTGCATTGCATTTGAAAACAGATATTTTCCTGGAATTTCTAAACCTTGCTTATTCTTTAACTCTGTCAAAAGCATGACATTTGAAAGAACTTTATAAACTTTTGGGAAAGATAAGTGATTTTAAACACAGGAATCAATAACAGTTTTAATAAAAGTCACTGTTAACACAAGCATATGGAACACCAAAAGGAATAAATATAGCTCTCCCTTTATTGTATTTGCTCTTCAGTTTCCTCAAAACCTGGCAGTTATGAAATACTGAAAATGAAGGAAGTGTGAGGTTTCTGAAGAACCTGAAATTTAGGAAAGAGGGAAGTTTGGAAGTAACTGTAGATTACTTTCTATAAATACCAGACTAAAGAATAAAGAAACAAAGGCAACACACACAGAAAAAAAAAGGCTGTTCTCCAAGGAAAATGTTTTTTGCCAACAAATGCAGGTGAAAACATTAATCACTAAGTAAAATATTTAACTAATGTTTATATCCTTGCAAAGGATGTCTTAATATATCTAAGTATTATGTTCAATATTGCAGAATAATTTGAGATCCAATTTGTCAATGCTCATTCTTATGAGAAGCGCAACTTTATACCAAAACAAGTGAGATCAAAACGACTGAATATAATTTAAAAGTTACTGAATATAAGTAAAGATTTGGAAATTGGTCTGTGAGTGGCCCTGGCTCAGACTCATCAATATATAAAATATGATCTTGAGTAAAGATATTTTTTAAACAAAACACAAGTTATTCCAATCAAGAAGTCTGTGGCAAAATATTTTGTCAAATAGTTTTCTGTTGTGAAACTTATTTTTCCTGATTATGCCTATCTAACTCAACAGAATTCAGTCTGGATGATTTGAATTAATTTTGCTTTCTACTAAGCAGCCTTGGAGCCTCATTGAAGTAGCACAGTATGGGTACATCACACTGCTTCAGCCTAGCTAGACTATATGTCTTAGGATATATCCCAATGAGTTTATCCACAGAGGAATGCTCCTAGCTAAAGTATATATCCCCAGCAGTTGAGAAGTCAAGTTTTGAAGTATGAGAGAGTTGTGTTGCTTTTCCTGTAAGTCACGATGCTGTCTTAGGTGGATACAAAATACATCTGAAGTGTTTCAGAATGAAAAATACTTTCATTGCTTAACTGACCTTTCCTAAAAGCGTTTGTTCTCTGGAATGTTTTGAAACTTTGATTTTCTTTGCTAGAGAAAGTAAAACATTTGAATATCAGCTGTCTCACAGAACTAAAATCTCCTTTTCAGTTCTACTAGGTAGAGTATCCTTGACTCAAGACAAAATGAAATTTATTAAGTTTGTTGTGTTTGTTCACTGAGAAATCTTCTTTTGGGATAATTGCCATGGTTCTAATTTCTCCCCTATGTACCACTGAATGTTGGAAGTGCCTTTTGTTCGCTGTGCAAGGGTGCTCAAGCATAGCTTTAATTATGATATTTGTCTAAAGCCGTAGCTATTGCACCTATTGAAAACAATAGTTCATTTCTCCATTTTGAAATACCAGCTTCTTGCTAGTGTTACTAACGAAGTCAGAATAGAAGCTCGAATAGAAGAAAGAAGACAAAAAAGTTGACTATACCTTATCTGCTGAATTTACATGCTTTTGTATGACGTAATTTATATGTTGAGCTTCCAAAGGATAAAAAAAAACCAGCTTAAATGGAGAGAAGTTAAGTGAAATGGTGTCAATACTCATGGTGGTCTGTATCGTACACAATAAGCCTTGCGCTGCTGTGTTGTTCTGTGGAGAAGCTGGTAATAATCAGTGCCATCTTTATGTTCAGACCTGGAAAAAAGAAATCTGTGTTCTCACCCCATTCAATACCAGCAAACCAAGCCTTGCCTCTATAAAAGAAAGCTTCAGTAGCCTTTGATATTACAGCAGTTCACCGAAGGGCAATGTCTTTAAAAGTTCCTTATTTGTGAGAACAGATTCACATTATGAGCTCCCACTGGCACCATCTGGCCCAAAGTTAAAGGGAAAATCCAAAGAATACACATAGAATGAGTGCATTTTAAATGAAATTACAACTGAGGAGAGTTATATCTGGTTATATTGGTAAATGCTCTAAGTCTTGCAGTCCTTGGTCTTGGGGGAGCACGTGTCTCTGTGTGTCTGTGTCTGTGTGTTTGTGTATGTTTATGTGTGTGAGACTGGTGTTTCTAGACAAAAATGTCAAATGCAAATCCACAATCCCACAAGGATCTTTAAGTAATTTAGTGATAAACCTGTAAACTGTTTTTCTATTACTGCCTCATATTCTCTATCTTCTTTTTTTTCACACAAAGAGAGTTTGACTGTTTCAGAGTATAAAATATCTACATCAAATGAAACCATTGGTCCTAGAAATAAGCTATTTAACACAAATGGTTAATTCATTTCAATACTGAAAGGGATATGGTAAAGTGCAACACAAAAATGTGTTTCTCTTGGGTTAGGTTTTTTTTGGTTTTGTTTTGTTTTGTAGATACAAATATACTAAATGGGGTAACATTTCAAGGTACATTTGAAAAAGTGGCAAAGTGTATTTAGACACTTAGACCCCATTTTTTGCTTGTACATATTTATACACACAGGATAAATAATACAGTTAAGTAACCCTGCTGAGCGAGAGCAAAGTTTAGCTGTGACCATAATGTCATCTCAGAATAAAATACAGCAGATGATCTTTGTGTATCTCCTCAGGTAGAAACTATAACTGAATTACAAGTGTTGTTTTTAAATAGTCCTTAAGAGTTTCCTTAATTTGCTCGGGTCCCTGTGAGCCTACACAAAGTCTGAACACACAAAATACACTGAGGACCTCTCTGAAGCACTATCCTTTCATTTTTTTCAACTGACTTCCCTTCCTGCCCCCTAGGCCTTCTATTGGAAAAGAGAGGAAAAAATAACACCTTATGCTTTTTCATTCTACTCATAATTTTTATAGATTTTTGTTCTATTCCTTCCTACCCATCTCATTCCCAGGCTGAAGGGTACAGGTGTATTAGTTATTCCTTCTATCATTACTATTCTTTAACTTTGATCCTACCTGATACCCTTCTTTGCACTTTCCTCAATTCCTATTCTCACATCTCAAAAATAATATAACAGAAATGAAAGCATTCAAAATGTAGTTTTATAATGAATTTATGCACTGGCATAATATCGCTTTCCCTTCTGTATTTTTGAATATTTTTTTGAATAATTTCTAACACTCTACTTGCCTTTTTAGCTGTTTGTGATTTGGTGCTTTCATAAAACTACATAATAACATCAGCATCTCTATTCTGTGCCTACTGCTCAGCTTGGATGCAAACTGAATTCTTACTCAGTGTGAAATTGTGGTTTGGAGGCAGAAATTCAGAGCCAGGTTTGTTTAAACATAGGCTTAGCCTACAAGAGTGTTTTGTGAACACTTGCAGATATTGAAGAAAACATAGTTTGAAATTTTCTACTTCGAAAATCCTGTACGTCAAATGATAGAGCTTTGTTTTGCTACAGAAAATTTGAGTAAATCTTATAAATACCCTGTGTGAATGTACTAGTGGTATTATTGAAAACTTAATATCAGGAAGAGTTTTCCCCTTGTAGCAGCAGAGTTTATGGTTAAAACTTGAAAACTCCTAGATATAAC
>VZTN01015985.1:0-59207 GCA_013400515.1 Erpornis zantholeuca
GGGGCGTCGCGGGAGGGGGCTGCAGCGCGGCGAGGCCGGTTCTGACGCGCCTCTCCGCAGGTGCCGGGCGGATCGAGCTGTGCGCGGGCCTCGTGGAAGGAGGAACCACCCCGAGCATGGGTGAGCCGCGCCCGCCCCTGGGCCGCCCTCCCTGTCGGTCTCCCTTGGCTCCCCTCTGTCCCGCTCGGCTCCCTCCCCGTGCCCGCTCCCGTCCTGCCCGCGGCGGGCCCTGAGCCGCCTCTGTCCCGCCCGCAGGGCTGCTGCAGGTGGTGAAGCAGTGCGTGCGGGTCCCGGTGTTCGTCATGATCCGGCCCCGCGGCGGGGATTTCCTGTACTCGGACCGGGAGGTGGAGGTGATGAAAGCCGATATCCGCCTGGCCAAGCTGCACGGGGCTGACGGGCTGGTGTTCGGGGCCCTCACCGAGGACGGGCGCATCGATACGGAGCTCTGCACGGCGCTGCTGGGTGAGGGTGTCTCCAGGCAAAGCTCTGTGCTGTGGCAACTTTGCAGTGCTGCTGTGGCTGATGCCGTAGAACTACAGAGGGTTTTGGTCTGCACATTCTTTGTGCGGTCTTGCCATCTCTTTCCACCTTTCTCGGTTTCTTTTGCTGTCATACCTGTGAGACGTTAAGTAGTTAAGAAACTTTGCAGACCAAGGGCCACAGCCCCAAGCTGTTAACACAGAGTTTGAGGCCACCTGAGACATAATAGCAAAGTGTAAGAAGGCTTTGATGAGCTGTTCTGGGGGCATTCAACTGTTGGATTCTCTCCCTTCCTCATTTTCTTTGCTCTTTGTTCTTTTCCTTATGTCCTTGCTACAGGTGTCTAGGATATGTATCTCCTGGACTTTGGCCTTGTGTGTAGCTGGCAATTCATCTTCTTTTTTTGTGTCTTAACACACACAGGGAGAAAAGATAATGAGGGAGAGGTGTGAGCATGTAAAAAGCTACTGAAGCTGCAGTGGGAGATTGTTAGTCCAGACCACAAACATGCTGAAGCAAATTCCCTTTCTTTCTGCATATTTTTTGGGGAGCTACAGCCAAAGCTAAAGAGGGCTGAGCCTTCCGCTGGTGATGTGGTGCCGAGGTTCTTATATGAAGGTGAATGTGCTGTAAGGAGTGCAGCAAAAGAAAAGGATCTTGCCAGGACTTGGCTCCACTAGGCCAACGTGTGCTCTGCTGTTTCCAGGGCAGGGAGCAGATGGATTTCTTTTTGCAGAAATAAATAAACTTTGCACAGTAAATAGAGCACCTCTGGTGAGGTTTGCTGTGGTCTGAGAGCAGAAATTGTAGGTAGTGAAAGAAATCAGAAAAATCAGCTCTCTTGCTTTCAAGGAGCAATGGTACTGTCCTTTCCCCAAGTAGATCATACAAGTTCCATGCTTCCTTCCTGCAGAGAAAGACATCTGTGGTGGGAATGAGGGTTCTGTGTGTTCCAGAATGGTTGATTTTGGTGTTACTCATAAAAACAAAGGGTTGTTGCTTTCTCAAAGGGCAGAAGAACTCTTCCCCATGAAAGAGCCTGGATAAACAGCAGCCACTGCATTTTTCTGAGCAGGAATGGGGAGTCTTCTGATCTCCCCAGGAATGGCTTGAGAAGCCTTTGCCTTCTTCCATGTTGTGCACATTTCTGGTTCTAGCACAAGGGACTCTGTACCAGCGCTGACTGACCATGTCTTCTTTTTGCAGCTGTGTGCCGTCCCCTGCCAGTCACATTTCACCGCGGTGAGTTGCCAGGGACAGTGGCCCTGGGCAGGGTCCAGACTATGTCCCACTGCTGGGGGAAGGTGAGGCTGGGAGGGAGCTGAGCTTGATGGTCTTTGGTTGTTCTTTGGAGGGGGAAAGCTCTCCAGGCTGTGCGATTCCCCGCAAGGGAAAAGGTCCAGCAGGCTCAGGTTTGGGGGCTGTCTCGTTGTCCTATGAGAGAGGAGGTGTCTGAAGAGCTCCGTGTGGTGGCCCTGGCACTGCTGCAGAGGGAGTGTTATGGTCAGGGGTTGTGAATTCAGGGTGCGAGCAGGACCCTTCCTATCACTGTCTTTGGGCTCCTTGGGGAGAGCTGTCTGAGGGATGGGGCTTGAGCACAATGAACCGAGCGATTTCTGAGCTGTTGTTCTGGTCCCTCAGCCTTTGACATGGTGCATGACCCTCTGGTGGCACTGGAGACTCTGATTTCCCTGGGCTTTGAGCGGGTATTGACAAGTGGCTGTGACAGCTCAGCCCTGGAAGGATTGTCTTTGATTAAGAGGCTTGCAGAACAGGTGAGTGTTTGCTGTGCTTCCCTGGGTTACTGTGGCTGCTCCCTGGGCACTGCCTGCAGGCAGTTGCTATATGGTATCGCTCATTTCTGGAAGGGGACTTTTGTCAGTGGGTGCTTGCCTTCCCTGTCTTGCTTGGCTTTAATGTTTCCCCGAGTCCAAGTGGGTTGGGCCACAAAGTCTCCCACAGCAAATGCTGGTTGGGTTGTTCTTGCTTGCAGACTTGGGGAGGGTGCTGGGACTTGGTTCCGACAGCTGGCATGATGAACCCGTGCGAACAGCAGAGTGAGGTCCCTGCTGGATGTCTCACAGTTCCTTTTAGGAAGGTGCAGCAGGGTAGCTGAGAGGTAGCCAGGTGGGATGGACAGGTAGGAGGGAATGGTTGTCTTACCTGTAACTGCCAGTTCTTTTCCACTTCTCCTTGTAAAACATGAATGGTACAGAAAGATGGGTTAGAGAGCACAAATTGCAGACCATGGTGACATCCATGAGCTTATTGGAAAATGTTGCATTTGAGGTTTCTTTGCTGCCTCACAAATGCATGCGTGGATGTAGTGCTCAGTAATATCACTAACTTGTAACTCTTCTTTCAGGCGAAGGGCAGAATCGTGGTGGTGCCAGGTAATGGTTTTTTGTCATCTCTACCAGGTCATGCAATTCCGTAGCCCTTCCTTCCTAGCCTCTTGCCCTGAGATCCACTCTGATCTGGCTTTCTGAGCCAGCTGCCCAGGAGGAGCAGCTCCTGTTCTGGTGTGAGTAAAGGCCATGCAGCCTCTTTGGGAGGGCAGAGCCCTGCAGCTATTGCTCCCTGCAGGGTTTGGGGACACCACTAGTTCTGTGGGAGAGCATGAGCCAAGGCTTCTCTCATCTCTTCTCATGTGCCTGGTTCTCTGTTTGTCCCAAGGGCTGTTTTTTCCCTTCAGTGTGTATGGCCCCTGTCCCTTAGTGGTGAGGTCCTGGGGTGATGTCAGGTCTGGAATAGTGTCACCTGTTCGGTGTGTGACATTGGGCTTGTTTCCACCAGGAGGTGGCATCACGGAGCGTAACCTGCAGAGGATTCTGGAAGGCTCCACTGCTTCCGAGTTTCACTGCTCTGCTCGCTCAGCTCGGGACTCAGGGATGAAGTTCAGGTGACCGATTATTTAACTTTATTTTTTAGCAGAACTCTATGAGGGAAAGGCTGCATAAATATGAACGTGAGTTTGTAGAATGGGCATAAATTTCAAGCAGCTTCCTGAGCGCTAGTTGTGCTCTTATGGTCGGGATCTTGGTGCCTGACACTTTATTCTGCAGTGTATGAATCCAGAAGTGCCCCTCATGTGGACATGAGTTTCATGCAGATCTTTGGGGCATTTCTCTTGGTACTGCTGCCCTAGGAGTTACGAGGCCACTTGGGAAGGCAGGTGCTGGTGTAGTTACCTTAGACTTTTGACATAAGCATGTAGGATTTGGGAAGCCAGTGGGATGTGGTTCTGAGAAATGAGTGAGGAATGGGTTCTATTTGTCCATACATCTGTGCTCCTTTGGATTTTTATTCTTTCTGTTACTGTCCTGTCTTTGGTCTGGGTGGCACCATCTTTGGCCAATGCTGAGACTAGGGGAAGTATGAGGGTGTTTTTCCTGGTGGGTGTTGTTCATCTGTGTCACCAGCAGATCACTGCTAATCGCTGGTTTTCCTGACAGAAATCCGAACGTTGCCATGGGAGCGTCCTTCTCTGCCCCCGAGTATTCCATAAAGGTGGCAGATGTGGCCAAAGTGAGGACCCTGAATGCGATTGCCAAGAACATTCTGTAGTGGACGGCACCGTGCTGGGACAAGAACGCTGAGACTCCAGGGTCTGCCCTGGCACATGGACAGATGGGTACTGCTTCCGTCCTCAGGCTGCAGACGATGTGCACTGGGTGATGAAGCCTGACACCTCTTCCCTTGGCTTCCCCTGAAGTCCCTGGCCTGGAAACTTATGTTGGCCATTTTAAATAAAAGGACTCATTCCGAGATGTTGCAGCAACAGCTGTTTGGCAGCATTTGGGAGGAAGGGAGGTGAGCAAGTAGGGGGACTGAGTTGTGTAGCACTGCATGTGATTGTCAAATAAACACTGCAGCTGCCCCCCTCTTGCTGTGCTCTTCTAAAGTTTATCTGTATTTTCAGATGGGACTGTGACCCGTGTTGCATAGCCTGAATTAGTCAGGACCCTGCTGTGCCAGAGAATACAATCACATCCAGAATGCCAGGGTGGGAAACATCATAGCCACAGCTGGGAAACGAGGCCTTCTGTGGTCAGCCGGTAGGATAGGTGGGGGTTAGCAGTGCAGCAGCTGTAAGTGGTGAGAAGCACATGACTGATATGTGAGGAAGCTGTGAGACATCCTGGGCTGTGGGCCTTCAGTGCGCAAGGTGGGGTTGGTTTGAGGAGAGATTTCTTGGGAGGACAAGGTGCTTTTCCTAAGGGAGTTTCCAGGTCCTTGTCCCAACATAAAGCAAAAACTGCTTGTTCTCCAGACAGTGCTTGGGGACTGTGCCTATTGGGTCACTGCTAATCAGGATTGAAGCCTCAGACTCAATTCAGTTACTCTGTAAAATACCCAATGAAGGATTTGAATGGCATCAGAGTGGTACATTAGAAGAGACCCAGAGGTAAAGCACCTTTATCCTTGCTGCCTGCTCTTCTGTAATAGATCACAAAGCTGAAGAGAATCCCTCTGACAGCAGAGATAGTGGATTTCAGGAAGCAAAAGCAGGGTACAGATTTCTCTTCCTGTCTTGGCAATTGCTTACAGCCTGTGAGGATGTATGGAAAAAATGTGATACTTGATGAGGTAGCACCTTTGTCACCTTAAATAGAATCACATCATTGAAAACCTATCATCAAGACTACATATTTTCAGCTTAAAGGCTACATCCACCTTTTCATATGGATCCATCAGAGGTACTGGTGTCTCCCAAAACACCTTGGGAACTTAAGTTCTTGTTGGAGGAGCTGGGAAGGGAATGTCTGCGTATTGCTGGTGTCAGAGCCTGCTTCAACACTGGCAGATGTGTGGGCAGTAGGAAGGATCAAAATTTGGAAAGAGTGATTAAATTTGTGGTTATAGTCAATATAGTTCGGAATACCAGCTTTAACAGTTCATGGCTTACGTTGTGAGATTTCATGAGTCATGGTCATGATTATGGTAGCTCAATTAAGATGAATATTCTGCTGACCCAGCCCCCTCAGGGTTTTGAACTCACGTGGGGTTACAGCATGACGAGGCGGAGAAAGATATGAGCAGTGAGGGCTGGAGGAATTTGTAGATTGCCCAGCTGAGACCTCTGGACCAGACCCTGTGTGAGACAGGCATGAATCAATGCTTAGTTTTGAAAAGTTGAAACATGCTGGATAACATATGGATAAGGACAGGGGAGCACAGGGAAACGGATATTGCTGGCCAAACAGGTGCTGCTGCTTTGATTATCTTGGTCCCAGTGAATATTTTCTGGGTATTTTAGTGGAGGTAGATTTATGGAAAGAGCTGAAGGACAGTAAGGCTTTGTGGGTTTTTAGGAGAAGCACGTCCCAGCTGTGAGGGTAGAGAAAGTGGGGGTGTGCTTGTCTTGATCATTGAAGAGAGCTGAATCCTGTGCTGGGGGCAGCACTTCTACTCTGAGAGACCAAAAGCCAGAGTGAGGGTGAGCTGTGACCTGCACTAAAAGCTGAGACAAGCAATGAGACAGGGCATTACATAGGAAAGTGCTGTAAGCAGGTGGCCCCCTTGGCAGCAGTGCTCCAAAAGGTTTTGAGCAAGGCCAGAGGACAGAAAGAAGAATCACATCAGCAGTACAGATGGACAAGGGCTGAGTGACTGCTCCGTTCACTTACTCCTTACTCATTGCATCAGTTTGCAGCTCTCAAGGGTAGTTCTGCCCTGGAGAACCTAACACTAGGGCTAGTTTTTTTTACAAAAACATGTGGATTTAATCAGACAAACCACTAATAATTAACCACTGAGTTGGACATTGAGCCTTTCTCGGGTATTGATGGTTCCTGAGCAATTACTCATTGTGTCACCCTTGACTTCTGAGTTATCTACTAACTCCATGCACAATGAGACAACATAATTGTTGCCATCACCCTACTGTCCCCTTTACTCTACTGTTCCTCAACAGCACACATGATAAAGCAAATCCATTTCCAGCCTTACTAGCACCATCTCCACATGTCCCTGTCACGCCTAGGCAGCAATCACTCTCCTCAGGAATCGTCCTGTTTCTGTCCCAGATGTTGGGGGTTACCTTAAAATGAAGATTCAAAGTCTCTTTGGGGTTTTGTGGCCAACTGCCACAACACACAGACAACATGGAGATGTGGGAAAGAAGGAAAGAAAGAAAGAAAGCAAAAGGAGGAGTTTGGAAAATCTTCAGGCTCTGCAGGCTGGAAATTAGTAAAAGGAACCCAGGTCCTGAGGACTCAGACCAGTGCAGCATGTGGTCAGCTCAGTTGCCAGACACTGAAAATTCCCAGGCCTGGGCCACTGCACGACCCACTGTGGGACCAACCATTGCTGGACTTTTTGTTGGCATTCAGCAGGCTTGTTGCTCTCACCGGAGAGGTCTGTCGCACCAAAGTAACGTCTTTAGCAGGTCCAGATGAGTTTGTGTCTCTTGGTGTGCACTGATCAAGGCTGTGGTTTCTGAGCAATGGCTGTGGTGTCCTGCAGTGACTCTGTGGCTTCCCTGGACAGCCCCTTTGATCTCTTTCTTGGGTCTTCCTCTCTTCCCTTCTCCTGAGCCTGTGCAGCTTCCCAAGCCTTTTTGGTCACTGATTTGGTCTGTGGGGTTGTGCAATAGCACTGAGTTAATGAATAACGGTGTGTCATCAGGGATTTTGTCCCAAGACCGCTTGAGGGTGTGGGGGGACTTTTATCCCAAGCATCTGCCCAGGTCTCTCAGCCGGGCAGAGCAAGGGGACGGAGCTGTCGTTTCTTCTCCCCTGAGCTATGTCAGCAGCCCTGGATAAGTTCTGCGGATCTGTCTTCTGGGTGAGTGTCTGTATCGTCTCCATTGCCTGTTCTCGGGATAAGACACCCAGTGGAGGGGGAGAGCAGTGGATTCCAAGGCTCTCAGCTTGTCCTGCCAGTGGTCAGCAGAGGTTCTGGTGCTTATCCAGGACTGCCATGGCACTGAGTGCTGTGTACTGCCTGCATGGTGTTCACCAGGCAGTGAGGCAGTGATGCCTCCCTGAGTGAGCTCTGTCTTGTTTTAGCCCACCTGGGAACACAGGACACCCTGTAAGGACTTCCTGGGGAATGATTTGGCTTCAGCTGCTTCTGCTGGCTTGGCTCCAGCAAGGGATGGCCATTCCACGTTCAGGCAGAGAGATGGGGAGAGGGATATCACCCAGACCTTTCAGCCAGGAGGGTGGGTGTTGAAGGGAGGATGTGATGGTGTGGAGCTGGGTGGGCAGGACCTATAGGAGTGTTGGCTCCTGTCTTGTGTGCCAAGTGAGAGTCAAGCCATCACAAGTGACTTGGTGTTCTGTCCTTGCTGCCCCCAGAATGATTCCTACCTTGCTCGTCCGGATGCTGACCTGCCCGTGTGCTTCCAGCAGACCGTGCTGGTCTGGGTCCCCCTTGGCTTCTTCTGGGTTTTGGCCCCATGGCAGCTCCTGCCCATGTGCAAATCCAGAGACAAGAAATCCTCTGTGACCAAACTCTACGTCATCAAACAGGTAGAGTGGAGCTGAGGGGGCACAGATGACAGGCGGGAGCAGCCTGATGTATAGGTGGTGTGAGTGGGAAGATTGTGCTACGGTCAGGTGTGGGATGGAGAGATGAGAAGTGTAGGGGAGGAAGGAGCAATGGGATAGGGGACCATCTAGAACAGAAATGTAAAGCGGAGTCCAGCATGAGGCATAGCTGGGACAGAGGGGATTACAGGGCTGGGATGCAGTAGGAGGGAGGGCAGAGTGTGTGCTGGGGCCTCTCATCTTGTGGACTGTTTTCTTCCAAACTTAAGATGATGGCAGTGCTCCTGTGAAACTGTTACAGCTTCACAGGGTTGATAGCTCTCCCAGGCCAAGTCTGGGTTGAAAAGGGTGTATGGATGTATTTTATGCCAAACTCCGTTGTCTCCCAGTGGTTCCCAGTGTTCACAATGGGCTGGTCCCCTCTTCCCACAGGTGCTGGCTACTCTGCTGATGCTGACGGCAGTGGCAGAGTTAGCCCTGACATTTGTAGAGGATGCTGAGCAGGATGCTGTGCCAGCTGTCCAGTACACGAACCCCAGCCTGTACATCGCCACCTGGGTAAGGGCTCAGCCGCGAGTGTGGTGTGTGTCACCAGGGACAGGGTGGGACTGCAGCGCCAAGCCGCGCAAGACTTCCCTGGACTTGGGGCTAGACCCAAACGTGTGGGTGGTGCATGAGTGCGATATGTTGAGGACAGGTGCTCGGTTGTACAGTGCTCCCTGCTGTTATGCTTAAAACTATGCAGGTTCTATGCCTGCGAGTGTAGCTGAGCTCTCTGTCAGAAGCTTTGCTAGGAGCAGGGCGGGTTTCACAGGAGTGATTTGGCAGTGTGAACATCAGACCGTAGCTTGGTGCTCTGATGTCTCACAGCTTTCTGTACACTGCTGCTCAGTTTTGTGCAGAGAGCCAGGAAGTACTGGGGGATGCCCTGGCAGAGGAGAAAGCTGAGAACCTAGGGGCTATTAGCTTGATGGAATATGTGCATGGAAGTTACAGATACATTGTGTGAGACATGGGATATTCTAACAGTCTTAACAAATGCTCAGGAGCTATACTTCAAAGCAAAAATAACACCCTCATTTCCTATCCTTCTTATTTTGTTATGTCATTTAGTTTCACATGCAGAGTCCATGTGAGATGATAAGGCAAGGGGACTGCCCAGAGAGGCTGCACTGCTGGGACGTGATCTGGGTTCTGTTCCAGGTCTGGAGGCAATGTGCAGGAGACAGGATGTGAACCTTCATGGCTGGACACTTAGAATCTGGAGTGAGAACAGCTAAAAAGAGCGATAGTGCCGTGCTGTAATGTCAGGGTACATTCAAACCTGATCTTATGTCTTCCTGAAACGAGCCTTTGCTCTACGCAATTAATTCTGAAGCTTACGACGGGTTGGTGGTGTGTTCAGGCACTCAGGGTATTCAAGGCAGTGAATCAGATCATGTGTGCTGGCATCCCAGGATGCATACTCCAAAGGCACTTTTAGGACCAGACCTAGTCCTGCAGCTCTACCTGAACCTCTGACTGATTTTCTTTACCCCAGATCATGGTCCTGCTGATCCACGATGCACGACGCTTCTGCTTGTGCAGAGATTCGGGAGTCCTTTTCTGCTTCTGGACACTGTCCCTTCTCTGTGGGATACTGCCATTCCAGTCACTTGTCCGGAAAGCCCTGCAGGTTGGATTTGACAGGAAGCTCTGTGCTTCCTCCAGTCTTGTTCTGTTCTCAAAGGAAGTTTCTTCATACTCTTCTCTTGACAAGCTCTCTGTTGTATCGCTGAGGTCTCAGCTGCCCTAGGGCCCTCGGGGAACCAGAAAAGACCTGAGAAGGAATTGCTGTTTGAATTCAATCCTGTCTCTTTGGGGAAGTATAACCTCTCCAGGCCTAATTTCTCCATTTAAATGCTTATGGGAGGAGGTCAGGGAGAAGCAGGGAGAGGTGGTAAAAGGAAGCTTATCCAGGACTCAAGTGAGTTTTGCACTGCTCTGTTGGGTTCAGCTGGGGGATGGATCTTGTCTCTGAGTACCAGGTAGCCTTGAGATAACCCCCAGCAATAACGTGGGCTTTCCATTCCTACAGGAACCAATCTCTGACCTGCCACGGTTTATCCTTTTCTTCATCTCCTACGGGCTCCAGCTGCTGCTCTTCTTTGTCTCAGGCTTCTCAGATCTTGCCCCAGAAACAAAAGAAATCGGGAAGAAGGTGTGATGACTATGTGGGAGTGGGTTTGGGGCACCGCATCATGAGTGTGGGGGGGGCAGGGCAGGCTCCATGCAGGCTCCAGGCTCCTTGGGAAGACCTGAGGACTTCAACACAGGGCCCAGCAAGAGCTGGAGCCTGCGGCATGGGGCATCTGCCTGTGTGTCTGGGTGGGCTGCTGCTAGCTGCCAGATGAGGTTTCTGGGGCTGGAGCTGGCATGGTTTGAAACCTATGAGGCTCCTTAATGGCTGGGGGTGCTAAATCAGCTTTTGTTAACACCATCCCCCAACATCAACAATCTCTCAGTACCTCCTTTGCTTTGTACCATAGAACCCAGAGGTGACAGCCTCCTTCCTGAGCTCCATCACCTTTGAATGGTACAGCAGGTGAGCAGAGCTCTGAGGGAGGTTGGGCTGGCGAAATGCAGGGGTGCCCCAGGGGAGCCTGCAGCACAGGCTGCTTGGTGTTAGCTGGGAGAGGCACCACATTGGGTGCAGCCTGTGCAGCCTGAGCCCAGGGCCAGGCTGGGTGTGAAGGCTCTGCATTTGCAGCAAGGAGTCTCCAACAAGTATCATGGGATTTCTCTGTCCCACAGCATGGTTTTCAAGGGCTATCGCAAGCCTTTGGAGATAGAGGATGTCTGGGAATTGAAAGATAAAGACAAGACAAAGGCTCTTTACACTGCTTTTGAGAAAAACATGAAGACCGCGATGCGGAAGGCCCAAGCAGAACTGGAGAAACGGAAGCGCAAGAAGAGACGCCAGGAAGGTGACACAGACCATGTGAACAACATGAGCAAGGCCCAGAGCCAAGACATCCTGGTGCTGGTAAATCCATTCCTACTTTTGGCCTTTGTCTCAGTATGAGACTGAGACATCCAGGTCCAGTCTGGTATGAGAGTCACCTGGTAGACTCTCATAGTCAGTAGAGTCACCTCACTTCCCTGCAGCCCTCTTTGCTGGGTTTTCCCTTCTTTGATCCTGCAGGACCATGGGCAAGGATAGGGGAATTCATGACAGGGTCTTCCTATCATGTCCTTGGCAGATCCCCATATTTTGAGAGACCAAGAAAATCTCCATCCTTCCATCTTACATAAAGACAGGAACCACCCTCAAGTCCGCAGTACAAGCAGTTCCCTTATGTCTGTCCACCTCAGATACTTCCCAGCAACAAGGTCAGAGTGAATATCATTCTGTGACCACCCCTTGCCTCAGATTCTTCATGATTTTTGCCTGATTTTTGGCCTGGGATGTTCAGGCTGGTTTGGGTTTTAATAATTGTCTTTGGTACAAAAGAGAAGGTGTTAGTCCTGGGTATATATGGCATAAACAGAGATCAGTGAAAGGGAATGTGACAGGAGCTAAAGCTAAGGCTTCATTTAGGATACCTGATCTGGGGTCTGTGAGGTGCTGCCCTGGAATTCCTTCCAGATGCAGAATGCCTGCAGAACTGCTTTCTCACTTATCTGTGGGCTTCCCTCTAGGAGGAGAAGCAGCCAAAGAAGAAGAAGAAGAAGGGAGACAATGAGGGCTCTGGCCCTCCCAAGGATTACACCAGGGGCTGGCTAGTGAAAACCCTGTGCAAGACCTTCCGGCAGAACCTCTTGCTAGCGGTGGCATTCAAGCTGGTGCATGATGCACTTGTGTTTGTCAGCCCACAGCTGCTGAAGTGAGTTCTTTCTCTCTGTCCCTGTCCTGACTCTGCATCCAGCCCCACCACCTCCCAGTGTGTGCACTGTATCCAGCCCGACCATCTCCATATGTGTGCCTCTCCCAGCCACAGACCCTGGGGACATTTTGTGCCCTCACCAAAAGTGGGAGAATGTGTTGGGACACACTTTAATGAGGAGCTGACCTGAGCTGGCTGCCAGCTCTTATGTGTGATATCTTGCTCCCTACATTCTGCAGTCCTGCTCCCTCCCTGGAGACAGTCCCAGCTCTTCTTTGGGGCCCTCCATGAGTCAGTGCAGCTCAGCCCAGTAGGGCCTCCCCAGTTTGTTTTGCAGAGCAGCACAGTCTCTGTGGATGATCTTACATTAGTGACCCACTGCCATATCTCTGGAAGAACAGGGTTCCCAGCTTGCCATCGCCACCTCTCTGGGGCAGGGTTTTGGTCACCACTCTTGTGAGGATGCTCTCCCTGCATTCATTTGGAACATCCTGCTTGGGTCTGTCTCAATAGGGTGTGTGTCTCATGCGCTTCTTTCCCCTCCAGGCTGCTGATTGCCTTTGTGTCGGACGAGGATTCTTTTGCCTGGCAAGGCTATTTATATGCCATCCTGCTCTTCCTGACGGCATTGGTCCAATCCCTCTGCCTGCAGCAGCACTTCAGCTTGTGCTTCCAGCTTGGCATAAACGTGCGTGCCAGTCTCATCGCTGCCATCTACAAGAAGGTCTGTGTGGTCCTGTCATCATCCCTGTTGGCTTTCTCCAAGCTGGGCTGTGGATAAAATCATCCATTTCCTGCCCCATCAAGCTGGGGTGACTGGGGTGTGTCCACTTTACTCCTCAGAAGGCACAGGGAGAGCTTGGGGGACACCCATCCTGCACTGGGGACTCCATGAGCCCTAGTTTTGCTTGGGACCTGGGTGCTGCAGCCATGTGTTTAACAGCTACCAGGGGCCAAGGGAGGTTTCTCTTTAGAGTAGTGCAACAGCTAGGGCAGGTGCCACTAGGATTCCTGCACAGGGATGAATTTCTTTGCACCCAGCACCCCGTGGCTCCAGGTGTGCAGGCAGTGAAGAGAGCACTTGTGGCCAGTACAGAAGCACCTAGAAGTGGTTTCAGCCTGGCCTGCTGATTCCCTGCTCTGAGCCATGCTGCTGGCAGCAGGGCTGCTCCCAGGCTGGCTTGTGGTGACTGTGCTTTCTCTTTCCAGGCACTCACCATGTCTGGAGCCACCCGCAAGGAGTCCACGGTGGGAGAGACTGTGAACCTGATGTCGGCTGATGCCCAGCGGTTCATGGATGTGGCCAACTTTATTCACCAGCTGTGGTCATCCCCCCTGCAAATTATCCTGTCCATTGTCTTCCTCTGGGCAGAGCTGGGCCCCTCTGTCTTGGCAGGCATTGCAACCATGGTGCTGCTCATCCCCATAAACGCGTTCCTGGTTGCCAAGGGCAAAACCATTCAGGTCAGTGATGGGTGCAATATCCTCCCTCATCCCAACTCCACTGTTGCTCCCCTCCCTCATTTTCCACACTCCTTTTCCCTACCCTATGCTGTTATGCTGTGGATCTTTCCCAGCCTGGGAAGTTGATATCACTTGGGCTGGGGGTGTCTCTAGCCTGAGCCAGAGGTGGTCAGCTGCCATGAGTAGGAGACAGGTGAGATCTGTCACATCACAGCTGAACTGGAACTAGACTGGGCACAGCCTTGAGGACTAAAAATGAGATATTGCCAACTGTAAGATGAAGCTTTAGCTTCTACATGACAGCAGGGTGATGTTTTTTCAGCTTGTCCAGAGCCACAGGGAGCCAAGGCTCAGCTTTGTGGGGTGACTTCTCCAGGCTGTGAAGCCCATCCTTCCCTTCCCTGTGGCAGCCCAGATGTATTTCCAAGGGTGAGCTGCTGTCTGGTTTAGGTGATGTCTGGCTCTTCTCCTTGTAGGAGAGGAACATGAAGAACAAGGATGAACGCATGAAAATAATGACTGAAATCCTCAATGGAATCAAGGTGAGCAGTGGAGTGGAGACTCTCTGGGCAGCTGCTGCATGCCTCTTCTTGGTGCACTGTACCTGGAGGCAGCACACCTGTATAACCCTACAGCATCAGTGTTAGTCTAGCTTGGGGGCCCTGTGTCTCGGTCTCAGCAATTCCCTTGGCTTTCTCATCTATTGAAAAGTTGGCTGGGGAGGAGCTCTGGGACTTGGAAGACAAGAGGGGATTTTCTGAGTGTTTCCTGGATGGATGTGGTAGTGTCATGCTGGCAGAGGGGCTGGCAGTGGCCTGTAAGCTGAGGCTGAGGGAGCGGGAGTGCAGTGGGGAAATGCTGTAAGCTGTGGGCAGGAGAGGAGAGGGGAGATGCAGTGACCAAGCAGGCTTCCAAGCAAGCCAGGAGCTGGTGATGGAGGTGCTGGCCACCAGTGAGCTGAGTGAGGAGGTGGGCATTCCTGTGAAGCCAGCATCTGCTCACCCTGCTCATCCTGCAGATCCTGAAGCTTTTTGCCTGGGAGCCCTCCTTTGAGAAGCGAGTTAATGAGATCCGTTCACGTGAGCTCAAGAACTTGGTGAACTTCAGTTACCTGCAGTCAATCTCTGTCTTCGTGTTCACATGTGCCCCCTTCCTGGTGAGTGACAACAGCCCTGGGGAGGTGTGTACCTGTCTCTGAGCTGGGGCTGGGCTGTGTCCAAGGGGTTGGGAAATATCTGGAATCTCAGCTGGAGTGCTCCTGGCTGGTGGATGCCTGGGATGCAGATTCTGGCTCTGCCTGCTGGCAGGAGAGCTCTGGTGGAAAGGGGTCTCATTGGGGTGGTGAAATGAGGCCCAAAGGAGAAGGGAAGCAGGAGGGTAAGAGGTCCTCAGCAGGAAGGCACTGCTGAGGCCTTGGGGCAGTGTGAGGGTCTGGGCTGCACACAACCACGCTGATGGTGGCTTTCCCTGATATCTCTCCTAGGTGTCCTTGGCAAGCTTTGCTGTCTATGTGCTCGTGGATGAGAACAACATCTTGGATGCACAGAAGGCCTTTACTGCCATCTCCCTTTTCAATGTGCTGCGCTTCCCCATGGCCATGCTGCCCATGGTCATCTCCTCCCTGGTGCAGGTGAGGCCTCACATAGGGCAGGGGGTGTGGGGGGATCCTATGACTTCTGTCCAAACCAGCACGGAGGGCTTAGATGTGTGATAGAGCCCCCAGGGTTCAGTGCACAGGACTCTGCTGGCAGTGGGGTGGGACAGGACTCACATGCATGACACAGGTTTGGGGCCCAGAGGTTGGATGGGGACTTTGTGATGTGCTGCTCTGCTTATGGGGCTCCTGGCAGCCCCCCAGCTGTGCCCCATGCCCACGTGCCATCCTCATCCTCTTTCTACCATGGCAGACCAATGTGTCGACAGCAAGGCTGGAGCGCTACCTGAGTGGAGAAGACCTGGACACCTCAGCTATCCACCACAACCCCACTGCAGGCAGGTGAACCTCCAGATAACTCCCTGTGGGTCCCAGGCTGGCCCAGCCCTGGGCTTTCCCCTCTCAGAGGGACATCTCTCTCTGACAGGCAGTGCTGTGCGTTTCTCTGAGGCCACCTTCGCCTGGGAGCAGGACAGTGACGCTGCCATAAGAGAGTGAGTGCTCTGTGTCACGTCAGGGGTAGAGGGCTGGGAAATTTCACACAACTTTCTGTGTTGTTAGTTGGGGAGGGCAATCACCTCTCACAATGCTGCTAGACATGAGTGTCCCAGAGACACTGCTCTGTGCTGGTCCCACACAGGAACTGACAGGTGACCTGGCAGTGCTGCTTCCTCAGCCCTCATGTCTTTGCAGTGTCACCTTGGACATCACACCTGGCAGCCTGGTGGCTGTTGTGGGGGCTGTGGGCTCAGGCAAATCTTCACTGGTGTCAGCCATGCTCGGAGAGATGGAGAATATCAAGGGACACATCAATATCCAGGTGAGAGGAACCAGCCAGTGCAGGGGGCTTTGGGGCTGCCTGGGACCTCAGTGGGGAAGCAGAACTGTCCCAGAGTGTCCCATAGGCTGCAGGAGGTGTCAGTGCTCAGGCTGATCTCTGACGAGTAGCTGTTCTTGTGTCTCCTTCCAGGGCTCCCTGGCCTATGTTCCCCAGCAGGCCTGGATCCAGAATGCCACACTGAAAGACAACATCCTTTTTGGGTCAGAACTGGATGAAGCCAGGTATCAGCAGGTCCTCAAGGCCTGCGCCCTCCTTCCAGACCTGGAATTGCTGCCTGCGGGTGACCAGACAGAGATTGGAGAGAAGGTACTAGCCCTGGGCACTATGGGTTTCTGATAGAGCCTGCAGCAGAGGTCAGAGCTGTTGCCCTGTGCCAGCTCCATGTTCAGGGAGGTCCTTCCCTTCCAGGGAATCAACCTGAGCGGGGGCCAGAAGCAGCGGGTCAGCCTGGCCCGGGCAGTGTACAGCAACGCAGACATCTACATCCTGGATGATCCGCTGTCTGCCGTGGATGCCCACGTGGGCAAGTACCTCTTCGAGCACGTGCTGGGGCCAAAAGGGCTGCTGCAAAAGAAGGTGAGCACCCACCCCCTCCAGGATGCACCACCCAGCCAGGCAGGAGTGGCACTGGCATGGTGTTAACGATCCAAGGAGGTCTGAGATTGGTTGCTTGGGACAGAGAGAAATCCTGTAACTTTCATGTGGGGCTGCAGCAGGCAGGAGAGGCCTCATGAGTGCCCAGAGGGGTACCCTGTGTCCTTATAGCCAGGCACTGATAAGCAGAGAAGTCCCCAAGTAGGAAATGGAGAGCCTGGAGACCCATGGCTGGGGATGAGGAGTGCTCTGATGATCACTACCTTGCAACCCCTTTATTGCAGACACGGATCTTGGTGACGCACAGTATCAGTTTCCTGCCCCAGGTCGATAATGTTGTGGTGCTGGCAGCAGGAGCAGTGTCTGAGCACGGCTCCTACAGCACCCTGCTTGCAAACAAGGGGGCCTTTGCCCAGTTCCTGAACTTGTATGGCAACCAGGAGGAGACTGTGTCAGAGGAAAATACCACAGGTATTGTACCACTGGGAACATAGTGGGGCTGTGGCACTTAGAGGGGCTGTGCATGGATATTGGGGATGTGAAGATCTGATCTGTCAGCCTGACCTGGCCCTATCCAGCCCAGGGACCAATGGTGGCTGCTGTGAATCCTTCTCACCTTCTGGCAATCAGCAGCACGAGGACTTTCTAAGATTTGAAATCAGGCATTATGTTGAACATGCAGCACTGGACCTGTTTAAAATTTTTACTTCCTTTGTAGTTCATTTTTTATGTGTCCCAAAAGCTTATGTGGTAACAGGCTCCATATTTTTGATACTGGGGTCAGAAAGATCCTTCGGTTTGTTGTAAACATCCCACTGGATAACATTTCATCTTTATCATATTCCCCAGTGCTATGGGGAGGAGTGGTGTCACTTTGCTCAGGTGGATGCTCACTTTGTCAGAGCTCAGCCCAGTTGTCCGGCTGCAGCCTGGCTATTCCCAGTATGTCTTCACAGGGCCCTTCTCCACCTGCTCAAAGAGATGTTTCTGAGCTGGAGTGATATGACCTATCAGATGTTGCACCTACTAAACTAGCACAAATCTTTGCTTGAGGTCTGGCGAGGGGTGCTGGGATAAGTCAGCAGCAGGGATTGCCTCCAGGCAGGCTTTTAGCCCTTTGTCCTCTGTCAGTTCTCCCTCCAACACAATGTATTTCTCCCTCCTCCTGCTGTCCTGGTCTTGCAGCAAGGTTGGAGAAGGTGTGATATGTGGTGGTAGGACACAGCCTAGGCCTAGCATGCAGCATGGAGCTGAGCACAGCAGAGGTGTGGTGTACGGGATCTGCTCTTTCCTCAGTGCCTGACCCTGCCTTCCCCCATCCCTGTGCTTGTAGCTGTTGCTTTAGCTGGAGATGAAGAGGAGGTTGATGAAGATGTCGATCCTTGCATGGAGGAGGGTTCTAGCGATGTGGTGACCATGACCCTGAAGCGAGAGGCCAGCATCCATCGGAGAAAATTGAGTCGCAGGTGGGACATGACCTGAGCTCTCAGCTCCTTCCCCTGCCACATGCACTGCTCCCTCGGAGACAGGGATCTGGGGGCTTCCTGGGGAGTTCCTGCTGGGAGTGTCCCTGCCTGCTCCTACCAAAAGCTGCTCTGGGTCAGGAGCATCTGATTTTGCCTTTACCCACACTAGTGTGCCATAGCCTTACTCTGCAGTCTTCCCTGAAACTCGTGCTGCTGGCTAGTTCTGCTTTAGGGAATGAGGCTTTAATTTTATGGCTGTACATGCCTAGTGCTTCCACAAGCTTTCACTCAAAGCTGCCCCAGTCAGGACATTATTTCCCAGAAGACTCCACCACTGGGGACTCAGTGCAGCATAGGGATGGACCCCCAGGAGATTAGGACCAATCCAACACCCTGTGACTAATGGTACTCATCACCTCCCTGCAGCCTTAGTAGAAAGAGCACCAGTTCCCAGAAGAAGGCCCAGGTGGGGCCCCCAAAGAAGCTGAAAGGACAGCAACTGATCGAGAAAGAAGCTGTGGAAACCGGCAGGGTAAGGAGGATGGAGGGATGAAGCACTAAGTGCTGCCAGACCCTGGCTGTGGCTCAGAGAAGCTGGTGTGGGCTGGCTGTGGCCACACCACAGCCAGGAGACAGGAAGGAGACAGAGGTGCCTGGGCCTGCTGGGGGGGTGGTAGAGGGGAGCAGCGGGCGCAGCAAGGTGGGGTCCCAAGGCTGTGCTGGGTGTCACTGCCTGCGGTCTGACAGGCTCAATTGTCCACAGGTGAAGTTCTCCATGTACCTGCGGTACCTGCGTGCCGTTGGCTTGTGCTTTTCCTTCTGGATTGTCATGGGCTATGTTGGACAATACGTTGCCTACGTGGGGACCAACCTGTGGCTCAGTGCCTGGACTGACGATGCGCAGCGCTACCTGAACCAGACCTACCCCACGCACCAGCGGGACCTACGCATCGGGGTCTTTGGGGCATTGGGGGTGTCACAGGGTGAGCGTGGCAGGACGGTGGTTCCCACTCACCTCATCTGTGTGCTTCAGGAGGGATATGACTTCAAGGTCTGCAACCAGCAGTGCAGGAAGGAGCAGGGGAGCCAGCACTGTGTTCATTTGCCTGCTGCCCTCCTTCCAGCCCCTGGCTGAATTGTGGACACATGCCAGTCTGAAAGCAGCATAAATTGCCCCAAGTCTGTGTTGCCCCCTTAGCTTTAAGATCATTTTCCTTAGTCAGATTTGACATAGTTCTAGGGCCCAAGGCTTTCCAATAGAATTAGTGTTCCTCCCCCGTGCTGGGATACAGTTGCTGTGGGCTCCCAAGAAGGTGGGATGCAGGATTATCCCAGTGGCTTGCTGCAGAGCTGTCAGCTTGGTGCTGCTTGGTGTGTCTGTCAAGCCAAAGGGTGCCTGGGGCCAGTGTCACACACGAACTGGTGACAGCCTTGTGCTCTCCTTGCAGCTCTCTTCCTGCTCTTTGCAACCATGCTGTCTGCCCAGGGCGCCATGCGAGCCTCCCGCGTCTTGCACCAGCAGCTGCTCAGCAACATCCTGCGCGTGCCCATGAGCTTCTTTGACACCACCCCAACAGGCCGCATTGTCAACAGGTTTGCCAAGGTAAGAGAACACCCACAGCATGGAGAAGGTGTTTGTTCCAGCAGGTCTGGAGAGCACTGCGTAGTGGCATAACCTTGCTCCTGTTGAGCACTGCACAGCTGAGCCCAGGTAAGTGCCAGGAGAGCATGGTGGATGCAAGGCTGACTGTGAGGAAACCCACATCCTCTAGCTATACTAGAAAGACAGTGTGGCAAATCACAGGTTGCTGTTACCTCCTCTGCTCGGTGCTAAGGAGGTCACACCTGGGTACTGTGTCCTCTTTGGGCAAGAAGGATGTGGAGAAACAGAAGAGGGTCCATAGTAAATTACTAAGAGAGGTAAGAGCCTAGAGCTCATGTCCCACAATGAGAGTCCTTCTGGTTACAGACTTCCAATAAAATCTGCAGTCTTTTCTATATATAAGTGAAGGTCATAAAACAAAGAGAAAATGAAAAAGGAGGGAAAATACAACTAGGTAGTTTCAAGTGTGCTGCTACTCCATCTCTTGGTGCCGTCTCTTGATTTTTGGGAACAAAAATTTCTCTTGAAATTAAGCCTATGGGCCTGCTGGGTTTACTCTTGAGTTGAGAGAGTATGTGGTGCCCAGCTAGGAGATGGATGGACAGCTGGAGACCTGGGTGCACCTGCATGGACCTAGAGCTTGCACGTCCCTCTCTTTGATTCAATTACTGCTCCTGCCTCCTAGGTCCAGATGAAGATGTAGTTCTTAAAGCTGGTCTGTGTAACAGGGGAATATTACAGGAAGTTTCTCTGTTAACTCAGCTGTTCCCAAGCTAAGAACTGTGGCTCTAAATGGCATTGTGACCATAACACTGATTCAGGGTCATCGATATTTTTACAAGTGTCTGGCACTGTGTTACCATATGAGTGTATAGGAACCCTGTATGTACGGGGCCTTTGGGCTTCTCCTTCTCTCTGGGGTCACTGACTGCTTCTCTATTGTTTTCTATATGCTCCAGGACATCTTCACTGTAGATGAGACCATTCCCATGTCCTTCCGCAGTTGGCTCTCCTGTTTCATGGCCATCATTAGCACACTGATTGTGATCTGCCTGGCCACTCCATTCTTCGCTGTCGTTATCCTTCCCTTGAGTGTCTTCTACTATTTTGTGCTGGTGAGTATCGGGGCCTTGAGTGAAGCTGCTGCCTGCTGAGAGCAGTATCTTTGTGGCTGCTGGGCTTTGTGTTGGTAACCAGGCTGTGTCCCCTGTTTCAGCGCTTCTATGTCTCCACATCACGCCAGCTAAGGCGTCTGGACTCCGTCACCAGGTCTCCCATCTACTCCCACTTTGGTGAGACAGTGTCAGGCCTTTCTGTGATCCGGGCCTATGGACACCAAGAACGGTTCCTGAAGCAAAATGAGGCCACCATGGACATAAACCAGAAAAGTGTTTATTCTTGGATAATATCAAATAGGTGGGTTTTACCCCTTATGCCACAGCACAGCCTGCAGCACCTCTGTCCAAGGGCTTCTGGGTCCTGAGGGAGGTCCCTGAGATGCTGCAGTCTTCCCTCTTGATCTCAGCATTGAGGGTCTGTGTAGGTACTGGGGGAGTTTAGGATAGGGGCACCATCTGCGGAAATTTTAGGGTGATTTTGAAAGCCAGAGTATGCCCCCCTACAAAGTGTCCAGAGGCTGGGCAGGCTGAGTTGTGCAGTCAAGGGCTGAAATACTCTTGGTGAGTTCTGGGAAGAGGGTGATCCTCCAGACCTGGTGGGAGTGCAATGTGGCCACTTTCTGGTTTTGAATTTTACTGGTAAATGATTTGTGTGTGTGAGGGTTGTATGGTTGGGGCTCTTCTGATACATGGCATTACCAGCACAGGAGGTTATGTGTGAGACATGGGCTGACATAAATGAACCTGCTAGCAGAATTGGACACAAAAGCCTGCTGTGTACATATACCAACATGTGCCATGTGTACAGCACTGGGCTCATGGTTGGATGGTGAACTGCTGCAGTGCTGCTGTTCCTGCTGGGCTCTGTGTTGGGCACAGGCAGATGCCTCCCTGCCTCTCTCGCTGCCCTTCAGCTGTGCTCTCCTGGTGCAGGTGGCTGGCCATCCGTCTGGAGTTCGTGGGGAGCCTGGTGGTGTTCTTCTCTGCACTTCTAGCAGTGATTGCAAAGGGCACTTTGGAAGGCGGCATCGTGGGTCTTTCTGTCTCCTCCGCTCTCAATGTGAGTCAATGAAAGCATTTTTCTCATTCTGGGACAGGGCTGTGTGTGGGAGCTCTGGGCTGGCGACAGGCTGCTGCCCTGACACCAGCTCTGATCCATGGAAATGGGATTATCTGGGGTGTTCGATCACCTGGGGAGTGGCTATAGAGCCAGGGAAGCACATATCCATCCCAGTGTGAGTGGGATGCTTGCTGCCATGAGGAGGAATATGGCTTAGAGATGGTGGAGCAAAGTTTCTGAAGGGCTGGAGAGAGGTGGCCTGTGTCTCAGCAGTGGAGCATTAGGAACCAGGCCGGGGATGCTCGTGCCCAGAATGAGTCCCTGAGTCTCAGTCCTGGGCTGAGGTGGGAGGTGGTTGTTCCTGAGTGCACTGAGCTCTGCATCCTCTGATTCTGACATGCAGGTGACCCAGACGCTGAACTGGCTGGTGCGGACATCCTCAGAGCTGGAGACCAACATCGTAGCTGTGGAGCGGGTCCACGAGTACACGAAGGTGAAGAATGAGGTGAGGAAACCAGAGTCCAGGCAAACGTCAGCTGCACAGCTTGGTGCCAGTCAGCATTGCAAAGTGAACCCCCCTAATGCTCCTGTGCCCTCCCCCAGGCTCCGTGGGTGACAAAAAAGCGTCCACCGCGTGGCTGGCCCAGCAAAGGCGAGATCCAGTTCATTGACTACCAAGTTCGCTACCGACCTGAACTGGACCTGGTTCTTCAGGGGATCACCTGTAATATTGGGAGCACTGAGAAGGTGCCTCTGCCCTCACTACACTCTTTAGAGAGACTGTTAAAGCTGTTTCTTCTTCTTGGCTTCAGGCTGTGCTCTGGGGTGGGATGGTGATGGGATGTGGCTCTTGGGGACTCGAGCTGCAGGGAAGGAACCAAAGCAGACAGTCTGGGTGATGGTAAGGGCAGGAAGGCCCACCAGACCAAGATGGAGAGCATCTGCCCTGGTTTCTACAGCCCTGTCAGCTGGTCTAAAAGAGAGCTTCCACAGGTGGGGGTTGTGGGCCGGACTGGGGCTGGAAAATCTTCCCTTACCAACTGCCTGTTCCGGGTGCTGGAGGCGGCTGGAGGGAAGATCATAATTGATGAAGTGGACATAGCAACTATTGGCCTCCACGACCTGCGCAAGAACCTCACCATCATCCCCCAGGTGAGCTGATCCCCACCTTTCCACATGCCGCTGCTGCATGGCCCCCACAGGCAGTGCATGGCCTCAGTGCATCCCTGGGTGCTGCAGACATGCCAAAGGCCTGTGAGCAGGCTGTCACCACGTCCCCTGCCAGCTGCAGGCAGCGGTGTGGGCAGGATGTGGCCACATGTTGACGCCTGGAGCCATTGCCCCTGCTGAATGGCTGTGGTGGGACTGAACATGGTGCTGTCCCTGGCAGGACCCTGTGCTCTTTACTGGAACCTTGCGGATGAACCTGGACCCCTTTGACCAGTACTCAGATGAGGAGGTCTGGAAGGCTCTGGAGCTGGCTCACCTCAAGACATACGTGCAAGGCCTTCCTGAGGGGCTGCTGCATCTCGTGAGCGAGGCAGGGGAGAACCTGAGGTGAGCAGAGGAGCAGATGCAGGCCCAGCTCCCCTACCTTCTCTTCATCCCAGAGACCAGCCTGGAACAGCAGCCTCCAGTGAAATGGCTGTCCAGAGATGATGCACAGAGGCTTCTGGGAAGAGAAATGGAACAAAATGGCTGAGGAGTCAGGGCTCTTAGGGAGTTAGTGTGAGCCAACCCTTCTGTGGTGGCCCAGAAAGCAAGATGCTGAGGGACATGGTGCTCAGGGTGGCAGATGGTGAGCAGGGAAAGGCCAGGGACAGTGTTGGGGTCAGAGCAGTGAGAGGCAGTAGGCTTGCAGAAGCTCTGCTAGTGTCCATCTAGTAACTCATGCTCTTCATCTCATCCCAGTGTTGGGCAGAGGCAGCTGGTCTGCCTGGCCCGGGCCCTTCTCCGCAAAGCCAAGATCCTCATCCTAGATGAAGCAACAGCAGCCGTAGATCTGGAAACGGATCATTTAATCCAGACCACAATCCGGAGCGAGTTTGCTGACTGCACTGTCCTTACTATTGCCCACCGCCTCCACACCATCATGGATAGCAACAGGTACCATGGGACAGTACTGTGGGGCAAGGGAAATGGGGATCTGGACTCCTAGGATGGGGCGAGATGTGGATAGCAGTGGGAGCAAGAATGCAACCAGAGGGAGAGGGGTGAATGCACTGCCTGGGGCAGTAATTAAAATGGTGAAGAGAGCAGGACAGGAAGGATGCCCATGCAGTAGTTACACCTTTGTGGGAGAAACATTTTTTGGGATCCTTCTTTACAGCAACAGACCATAGAGGCATATGCTGTTGACACCTCATGTGTGTGTGACCCCACCAGCACAGGGAGGAGGGCTGTGCCCTCACCGCTGCTGAGAGGAGAACCCATGAAGTGGTTTAGGAGGAGTGAGCGTTGGTGGGGCTGCAGCACTGGCGCCAGCAGCACTATCCACTGGAATCCTGGGAATTCAGGCCTTCTTGTCCCCTTCTACCAGGGTGATGGTGCTGCAGGCTGGGCAGATTGTGGAATTCAACAGCCCCGAGGAGCTGCTCATGAAGCATGGCATCTTCTCCGCAATGGCAAAGGACGCTGGCATCGCCATTGCAGAAACCACGGCCCTGTAGGCAGAGCGCTGCAGGGGCTGGGGACGTGAGGCAGCTCCTCCTGTGCCACTTGTCCCACAGCCATGGGGAAAGCTGCCCAGGAATTTGCCTCTCTGCAGTTGGGGAAGCAGAGGGCGCCTTCTCTGGTTGTCCAGAGACAGAGCATCTGGACTCGAGTGAGCTGTTAACCTTGCTACCACATCCTGCCTGCTGTGCACACAAGAGTTTGGAGCTGCACAATTTATTCCAGGATAGAGGGGAAAAGCTATCTGCCAGGCAGGGAGATCATGACCTCTGTTGGAGGTGGTCTTAGTTTTTGTACTTCACCATGCTAGGTGAACCTACCTTAGAGATGCTTTTGCACTATGGAATGAAATTTACAGTTTAATCTAAGAATGAATATTATAATTTATTTACTTTTGTAACTGTTTGTAGTCTTCCAACTAAAAGGCTGATGTCTAGGCATGTTAAGTAAGCCTCAGTTTAGCTTTAAGCCTGGCTAGTGCTTGGGTGGGGAGAGTTGCCAATAAAGGTTACACAGAGCTGGGCAGTCCAAATTGAGTGGCACAGCTCTACTCAGCCAGAAATATTACTCTGTGGCAAAACCAGGGCTGTCTGCCTGCCTTCCCTGTGGCTACTGCTCCCTTTGATTGTAGTGCAAATAAATGAGTCCTTCCCTGAGGCTATCACAACCACTTGTGGGGCAGATTTTGGGCTGTGGCTCCATACTGCAAACCTGATTGTGGTGCAGACAAGCTGGAGAGCAGCAGGCACTTGTCTGTACTACAGCCGTACACACACAAAGTAGGGCGGTTAGTGTTGACAAACCCTTGACTCTGTTCTTGGGCCTGACCTCAGCTGTGAACATGCAGGGAGCAGGTGCCCACTTAGAGCAGGGCAAACACTCACCCCACCAGCCCCTACTGCCCTGCAGCTCCAGCTGAATCACGTAACACACAGCTGGGAGAAGAGGGCAGTGCAACCACTTCATCTAACTAAAGAGGGTTCCATCTGAGGGTTTCCATGTGCCTGAGCTGCAGCTGGCACAAACACCAAGCCAGTAGAATGCTGGATCCCACTGAAAGGGAAATGTTTTTCCTGGCCCTGTAGGGTCTGCATGAAGTCTGTTTCTTTGCTCCCAGCATTTGCCAGACACTCCACTCAGCTCTCCCAATACTGCAAAGGCAGTTCTATACACAAGGTCAAATCTTTATTTACAGAGCAGCAGTACAGGGGATACAAACGTTGCCCCACTAAGGGAATTTCTTCCCTTCAGGACATGGCAGCAGCAGTATCTCACACCAATCCAGCAAAAGGCACCACACCCATCCCAGGGATGGTCCTGCCATTCCAGAATGGCAGCACCTTCTCCAAGGCCGTGCAGGAAAGCACAGCTGAGGCAATTCTTGTCAGAGACCTCAAAAAACAGGCTGGTAGACAGTTTGTGCTTTGCCTTCTGCCCTGCCCCAGCCCAGAGCAGCCAGGTGAGCATGCCAGTGCAAAGATAGGTCCTGGGTGCAGCCAATACTGCACTGACAAGGGTATGGTGTTCTGGGCTTCTGGCTCACCTGAAAGATGAGAACCTGATGGCTGCTGGCAGCAGCAGGCCTTGGAAAGGCCAAACCCCTGGGAGACCAAGCACAGGGAGAAGGCACCTGCTGAGGGCTTTGTTGTGAGGGTTTCAGAGGCCATACTCATCCCAGGCCTGGAGCTCAGTTACTCCCAGCAATCCTCAGAGCTGCTTCCCCAGGCAGTGTGTAAATGTCCCACCCTGAGTCCTGCAGAGACAGGTGAGACCAGGCTCCTGCTGCACAGGGAACACATTCACAAGGTCTGAGCTGCTTTTAATACTACTTGGCTAAAGACAATCTCCAAAAACTCAGCATTAGCCTTCCACAATTTAATCCACAGCAGCTCCTCAGCCTTAGTCGAGCCTTACCCTCCTGGGCAGGCCACAGCCCCAAGCTTTGCTCCCCTGCTCCTGGCTGGACATAGGTCAAACATACCTCAGGGGTGAACTCACCTCTGCCCTCCTGCCTACCTGGCCAGCCCACCCTTCTTCCTCCCCTGTAGCGGCAATGATAGCCAGTGTCTTGGGGCCCAGGAGCACAGCACAGCTGTAAGAGGCACAGCCTCAGGGTGAGCAGCGGGGGCTGCAGGGCTGGCCAGCCTCCCCCAGACCCCTAGCAGTCCCAGCAGGAACAAGGCATGGGGTGCAGGCTCTGTCCGCTGCCTCACGTGTACTCTGTCTTCCGGATGTAACTTGAAGGCACATAGCCCTGCTTCCCATGGGCCTCGGCCAGCCACCACTCCTGATTGCCTGTGATGTCCTCAAACTGCAGGATCCTGAGTCTCTGGTTAGCTGACACGCTCAGCTCATTGGTGTTTCGGCCTTTGAATGTGTAGAGAGCGTAGTAGACCTGCCAGACAAGGGGAGAGCATCAGTTGGATGGTCACACCATATAGGCTTACTCTCACACTGCACAGGATGTGCACCTTCTCCCCAAACAGTGACAGCCCTGGCCCCATCGTGGCCTCTACCCACCCCCATTTGCAGCCTAGTTCTCTGTCTCTGCCCCCCTGTTGTTGAAAGAAAAGGTCTCGTACTCCACCTCCATCTTCCTGGTCACTTCCAGAGAGGAGGATGATTTAATCCCCAGTCAAACAAAGCAGTTAGCCCTTGGCATCCCCAGCCCCATGAGGGTGGCTGAAGACTCACCTGGTTGCCCTCTGACTCACTATTCTCCAGCCCAGAGTCTCTGTCCTCCACTGAGGGTGTGGGCCTGAGATGTGCTTTGGTGAGGTGCCCGTTGCGGGAGCTGGGGCTGCAGCTCAGCTCAGGGCGGCTGGAGTGGCGCTGAGATGTCACTGTCCCAGCCAGTGGGGCTGGCCTGTTACCAGAGCCAAGCTGGGGCAGAGAGGGGGAGTCCACCTGTGGTGGGGGCTGTGGGGACTGGTATACATCTACTGGTGAGGCAGAGTCCTGCAGGGGTTTCTGAGTGAAGGTGACGGCCGCCCTACTGGGGCTGAAGGTCAGAGTGGCATTGCTTTGGGGAGAGGAGCTGCTGTGCTCTGATTCGTTGGAAGAGTGGCTGCCCACGGAGACGTCTGACTGGCTGCGGCGGGGGTTGTAGGGCTTCAGAAAGGAGCTGTACACAAAGCCTTTCGTCACTGCAGAGAGGGAGAGGAAGACAGCTCAGACTGGGGCACAGGGAGACCAGAGGAGGGCACTCCCAGCAGGCACCAAGGGTAAGGAACCAGCCACCTACCTCCATTGTCTATGAGCCAGCGATTCTGGCTGCCCATGGGGTCCTTCTTCTTGATGACACCCACAATGTCTCCTTCCAACAGGGAGACATCCAGGTCTTGGGCAGCATTGAAATTGCGGTCGGCCTGGAAGAGACTCTCTGGGGGATAGCGGGCCAGGAGGGCGGCTCGGATGTCATCCGACTGCAGGAAGTAGGTTGGCTGCACAGGAACAAGGAAGGTGTGAGTGGCTGTGCTGGGCTCTGCAAGCCCTGACACTGGGCAGAGGGGACTCACCAGGCCAACAAGGGGCTGCCGCCGGGCAGACTGTCGTTCCATGCTCTTCCTTTCAAAAGTCTTCTTGGGAGCTGCCTGGGACTCTGGGAAGAAGGTGAAGGCCTGGAGCTGCTGGAGGACTCGACTGTGCTCATCCTGGAAGATGGCAATCAGGTTCCCCTCCCTGCCAGACACCTTCAGCAACTGCAACCAAAGTCAGGGATCCCGGTTAGGTGAGAGCTGCTGGGAGAAGTGGGCAAGAGCTACAGAGTAGACCATGGCAGGGGTCTGAGTCCTGCCTGAGACTTGTGTAAGATCCAGGTCTGCAGTCCCATCTGGACTTGGTTTTAAGTGGTCCTCAAACAGGTGACCTGAGATTCTCCCAGGTGAATGCTCTCCTGCCACTGCTCCAAGAGCCTTCTACACACAATTGCATCATAACCCTGCAACGCCTGCCCTGAGCATCCCACAGGAGCCCTCCACAAGTCACTTGTGGCCTGAAACTGCAGTAGTAGCTTCTCCCACAATGTGACAGGTCCCAGTGATGCTCAGGGACAAACCCTGCACAAATCAGTGCTGCTCTGAGCCCAGGGCACTGCCTACACTGCAGGAACCCACCGAGAGCAGGGGTCGGAGCTCCTCCAGGGCCAGGCGCACAAAGTCGCAGTGTGCCTCGGCGTAGCCCCGCACGCAGCTGGCAAACAGCTCTTTGGCGAAGCGCAGGAACTTGGGCAGCTCGTCCAGCAGCTGCGCATTCAGGGCCTCATAGTTGTTGCGGGCTGACTGCAGCTCCTCCAGCGTCCGCTTGTCCTTCAGCTTCTCCGCTCGCTCGGTGCAGTTGTGGAAGTCAAGGAGTTTGTCGAAGCGTTTCTGCACCAGCTTGTGGGGCCCCGCAAACATGCTCAGCAGCTGGCTCAGGGGCGAGCTCACCAGCCGCTCCGTCCGCTCTTTCTGGGGGACAGAGGTGCAGTGAGGTGAGACAAGGTGCTCTCCCACTGTGAACACCAGCAGCTCACTCTCCAGCACACAACCTCCCCAGGACAGTATAGTGACTGTCTCCTCTCCACTAGAGCTCCAGAGGTCACTTCCAACAGCAATTATCCTATTATCTTACATAACTGTGCCAGCATGGAAACTTCTATGGGAAGTACCTGAACCACTCACATAAAGAGCTGTAGCATTTCAGGTAGGGCTGAAAAAATGTGTATCTAACAGGCACATTCATAAACTCCCAGGCATCAAAGCTCTCAGGAGGGCAGAGCTAAGCGGGAATGCTCAGTTCTCATAGGTGACCCTCCTTGCAGCCTCCCAGGGCCCACCCGTCTGCAGCAGACCCCCAGGGAGGGCCCCAAAGGGGCACACCAGAGCCTCACTCACAAAGCTGGAGAAGAGCTGTTCACTGATGAGACGATTCACTTTCTGGAACTGGTCCAAGTCTCCACTTCCCTTCTCTGTGCACAGGTCCCACATGCTCCCTGCTGCCAGTGCCTTCATACAAGCTGACTCCTGCACCAGGGAGACACAGCTGAGCCATCCTTGCTGCACAGAGTGGGCTCCCAGGGCAGCCCCATACTATCTGGCCCCAGCAGGGCTGAGGCAGGAGCCATGGCCAGAGGCACTGCAGGGACACACCATGCAGACAGGAGGGGCAGTGCATGGTGAGCCCACAGGCTTGGCATCACACCCACATTGACTCACCCGGACATGCTGCAGGTAGACGGAAAGGTCCCGGATGAAGGACTTGATCAGACGCTCCTGCATCCGGAAGTTTTTCTCTGTCTCTTCAAAGGCTTCATCCTTTAGCTGTGAGAGAAAGTGTTTCAAGGGAGGTGATGTAGGACTCAGCACCTCCCGAAGTGCAAGATGTGGGGCCCTCCTGTCCACAAGCTGGACAGCAGAGATGAGAGGTTCAGACCCTAAGCTCACTCTGCCTTGCTGGCCTGGGTCAGAGCTGCACGGGGAAAAGGGGAGTGGAGGGAGAAGCACTGCAGGGTGTAAGTGTACTTGATGCACAGTACCTGGGGTGCAAAGCCTGTGAGATGCTTGAGGTGGCTGCTCACACGGTTGGATTTCTTGATGATAGAGTGGAAGTTGAGCTTGGAGATCTTCTCCATGAGGCTATCCTCATCCCCTTTTCTGTACTTTAGCACTACAGAGATTGATCAAAATCAAAACCCTTGTAAGCACAAACACCCATCTCTTACACTGCCTCAGCAACCATCTTGTTACTTTTCCTCTTCCCCAAGCCTCTGTAGTCCCAAGAACCCCACATACCATTATAGAATGGTTTGGGTTGGAAGTCACCTAAAAATCATCTAGTTCTAACGCCTCTGCCATGGGCAGGGGTGTCTACTAGACCAAGTTGCCCAAAGCCCTATCCAGCCTGGTCTTGAACACTTCCATGGGTGGTGCATCCACAACTTCTTCAGGCAGCAGATCCATTTCCTCACCACCCTCACTGTATAGATTTTTTCCTTATACCTAATCTAAATCTGCTTTCTCTCAGTTTAAAGCCATTATGCAGTCCTATCACTACATGCCCTTGTAAAATATTGTATCATAACCTCCCATCCCATCCAGAACTGTGCCATCTATTTGTTTCTTGAGATGCCCTACAGTTTGCAGACAAACCATTCAAGCTCTTCCAGAGGATTATACATAGTGCCAGCATAAGATGTCATAGGAGATGGTGTACAATGATCACTGGACATACAGCAGGTGTCTATATTGCTTCTTAGCAAATACAAGCAATCATTACAGGCAGCCTCTGCCACCTCAGCCTCAGTGGGGCTATGAGACAGGACTAAAGTGTTAAGATCTGCATGAACCAGGGGTTTCCAAGGGAAAACAGGGAGGGTGGCCAGCAGGTGTCAAAGGGAGTAAGTTTTTTCCCTCTGTTCAGTTCCAGGGAGGGTACACTGGGGTACTGTGTCTAGTTTTGGTGCCTGAAGGCCATGAGAGATGTGGGAGAATCACAGCTCTGAATCCACAAGGAGAGCTGGGGGAGCCAGGCAGGCTGGACATGAGGAGGCAGAGGGGGATCTGCTCACAACTAACAGCTACTTGAAGGGCAGTCACAAAGGTGATGGGGCCAAACTCCCCTGAGCAGTGAGATTCCCTCCGTGACTGTGGCTGCCAGCTAAGGCTCAGTGATCAGCAGACACCAACCTCAGCACACCCACTCCTGTCTCTCTCTGCCCAGCACTGCCCAGCTCCTCACCCAGGTCCTTCCGGCGCTTGTACTCGTTGATGTTGACGTTGATTTCTTTGACTGCGAGGACAGCAGCTGTGAGTGGTGCCTTATCAGGGTGAGCCTCGGGGGTGGCACTCAGCAGCTCCATCAGCAGCAGTGGGTACCTCATCACCCTCTGCACTGGCTTGATGAGGAAGGAGCCCAGATTAATGTAGTTTGTGCAACCCCTGGAAAGTCAGGACAAAGGAAACGTATCAGGTGTCAGTCCAGCTCTCCCACACAAATTCTGCCCCCTCAAACCAGTACCAAACAGACCCGAACTCCAATGCCTCTAAATCCACTGTACTCCCTCAGTCATGCCACCCTTATGTCCAAACTCACTGCACTCCTGAACTCCTGGTGCTCTCAGATCAACCCCAGGTTTCTGGTCCTCTCACACCAGGTGATCCTTCCTAAGCAGGATCCCCTCCATTACCAGACCCACCACAAAATTCCACACAGGCACAACCTCACTCTTGCCAGAGAGCCACTTGTTTAAGATGCTGTTCCACCACCCAACCCAGATTTGTCCCCCAGTGCAGGACAGACTGACTGCAGGGCTTTCCTGGCTCCTTGGTGCTGAGGGCTCCCAAACCCTGTTTCCTGCCCAAGACCTCCCCGGGCAGGCTGACTTGTGCTGCCTACTGGTGCAGCCCACCCACTGCCTCTGCTGCAGTCATGTCACAGACACCCCTCTCCTCCCAGTCGTGCCTCCACAGGCACTGTTAGGGCCCCCCAGCATGCACCCAACCTGTGGCAGTAGGTTAGTTAGAAGGGAATGGCCAGACCACCACAGACAAGCAGGGACTAAGAGGAAGAATCCACTTACCACTCACTGTACAGGCTCCTGCCGGCCCACAGAATGCCAAAAAGCAAAGAAAAGCAAGGGTTAATGGGGTGGCAGGTGTGCAATCCCACAGCCAGTGTCTGTGCCCTGCCAGTGAGGCTGCCAGGGCAGCAGGCAGCCCTGTCCTCCCAGAGCAGCCGTCGGCACTGCCAGCTCCCAGGGCATTTACTTCCACAAGCTGGAGCCCTGGCACTCGCTGAGCCAGGCAGAGCAGCTCCTTCCTCACCAGCCATGGTGGCTCAGGGTTTGGGGAACAGGAGCCCTCAGTCCAGGACATGCCACCTTCTCTATGCAATGGTGGCTTCTCTACAGATTTTAAGAGGGTCTACAGGTTTCCCAGCACTTGTGCATTGGGGCAGGGGGTGATTTGAAGCCAGAGCCTGGTGAACTATGCAGTGCCACCGTCAGACCCTCTCCAGTCACCACCTGGACTGCCCAAACACTACTGACAGAGGGGCAGGGATGCTGGAAACTGATCCCCCTTATCCCAGCTAATCACAGCCAGAGGCTCAAACCTGAGGCTATCCAGCAGGTCCAGAAGTAGTTTCTGCATCTTCTCATCCTTCTCATAGGTTTCCAGCAGTGCGATGGCCTCATCATGGTTCTGGCAATACACCCTGTAGACACTCTCCAGCTCTGCACGCTGTGTCAGGAACACTGGCCCTGCAGACAGCAGCAAAGCAGGACTTAAGTGTCTCCTGGTCCCCAGCTGCCTCCAAAAACCCTGGTGTGTCTCTGTTCCACACACACAGCTCAAGAAGACAGTGCTATTACAGCATGCAGGACCCCTTCTCATCATCCACCAGCATGGGGAGCTCAATCAATCCAGGTCTCCCAGGGGGAGTAGGGGAGACATTTGTCACTGGGGCCACAGAGCAAAGGCACAGGCAGCCCAAGGCCTGAACAGCTCAAGCTGGCAGCACTTTGGGGAAAGGTGTGAGGGATGGCCACAGGCACTGTGTCTCAGCATGGTGACCCCTGGGGCAACACAGATCTCCTTGGCTTTGCTGTTGGACTGATGAGTGGCAGTGGGGACCAGCAGGGAGAAATGCCAGTACCAGTGATCCTCTCCCACCATTTAAACTGTTATACCCTGTCACTAGCAATGCCCATCCCAGCCTTCTGAGGAAAGGTAAAAGCAGAATTCATACCAATGGCATCTGAAGCCTCCAAGGTGGACAGCAACTGCTTGGAGAAGTTAATTACCATGAGGATGTTTCCAAAAAGGCCCTCGAGGTCAATGTTCTGCATCTAGTGAATGGGAAAAGAGATGTCCTGAATGGGGAACGTGTCCCAGTCAGACCCAATAGCATACCACCTCCCCCATTGCCCTCCTGCAACCCATCAGTCCCGAGCTTCACAGCAGGCACCTCCTTGCATCACAGTGACTCCTGTACATACTCCTTTGTCCCCTAGTGCACTGAAACTCTCATTCCTTATGTGTCCTACCACAGTGTCCTTCTCTTTCCCATCAATTCCACCCCTGCCTCTGCTCACCTGGTTTTCTCTTTCTCCTCCCATTAAATCTGTCCACGTGCCAAGCCTCCCTATCTTATTTTTCCTGCCAATGAATCTAACCTATAAACCAAATGAAGAGAAACTTTTCCTGCCCCAGAAAATCAATCTTTGATACTTGCTGCCAGGTCTCTTGCTCCCAGCAAGGATGAGAGTTCAGCATGGCCTCAAAGCAGATGGGCTATTGCAGCAAGTGCAGGGAGCTGTGGGAACCACCCTCCTCCCCTCAGAACACCTTAAGTTTCCTCTATGGGTTCCCGTGCTGCTTGGCTGCCTCTGAGAACTAAATGGACTCAATATCCTCAACCCAATCCACCAGTGCTGCACCACAGCTTCCCCTCCTTTCCCAGCTCCTACCTGTGCCTGCTGCAGGGGCACCATGATCCTCTCCACACACATCTCCAGGTCTCTGATATAGTCCCGCTCTGTCTGAAGCAGTTCCTCAATAACTTTGGCCCTCTTCTCCAGCATCCTTTGCTCTGCGCTCTCCGTGGCAGCCGAGGTTGGCTCCAGGGATGGTGTCTGAGAGGACAGGAGAGTCATCTCTACAAGACAGATAAGCGAGATCAGCATGCTCCAGCAAGGACGTAAGGAGACAAACAGCACCTGAACTGCGACCCACGTAACCCAGGAGACTGAGAAACAGCACCATTGTGAGACCAAAGGCCTTTCCAGAGGGGCCATCCCCAGGGCTGCAGGCAGACCCGGCTGCTCCCACAGCCCACCCTCGCAGCGCCAGGAACGCAGCAAAGCCCCGGCACCGGCACGGCGGGCAACAAACCTGCTCCACACGGTCTGCCCCTGCACCGGCCGGGGCCCGGGTCCTCTCCCACCCCGCTCTCCACCTCTGCTCTCCGGGAGGCTGCAGACACGGAGGGAAGCCCCCGCTGCCCCGCCGGGCAATGGAGGCCGCCCCTCCCTCAGGCTGGGAACAGGGTCTCCATTCTCCAGCCCCGCGGCATTTCCATCTCAATGGCCGCGGAGGGCCCCGGGCACCGCGATGGTGCTGCCGCCGGCAAAGCCTGGAGCTGGATGCCGACCAGCGGGGCCGGGCAGGGCCGCCCCGTCCGCAGTGCCCGGGGCTGCGGTTCGCCCTCCTCGGCCCCGTCCAGACCCCCGCGGCCGCCTCTCCTCCTGGTTTTCTGTCCCACCTGCGGCCCCGGGCCGGCCCAGCCCCCTCCCGCTTCCATTGAGACATTTTATCCCCCCGCAGATTCCTGCGCCCCGCCGCTCTCTGCCCCACCTGCCTGCGTTCAAAGGCTGTGCCCTCGGACCGAAACCACGGCCAGTGTTCCCACCGCCCCTCCCCGACCGCTCCCCGGTCACCCCTCTGAGGCCAGGAACACTAGGGTCTCTCCCACCAGGGCAGCACGGAGCCCCTTGCAGCGCCCAGCCTCCCTCGGGTACCCCATTTCACGTCAATGGCTGATTCCACAAATGCGCCGTCTGCTACGGAGCCCCAGCTGCCCTCCGTCAACGGAATTCTTTTTACAATGCGGACATGCCCTAGCTCAGACATTTCTAGGAATGTTTTTGCAGGACAGACACTTCCAGATCTCCACCTCCCTGACCTCTTCGGTGACAGCCTCAGTCAACAGAGGCTCAGACCTGCTTAATCCCAAAGACACCCAGCAGGGCTTGGGACTGATCCTGATACCACAGCACTGGCTGTGCACAGCCCCAAGAGAGCCCCATGCTCCCAGCCGCTTCTGCCCAGGTGCTGGGCAGGCTGCAGGCAGCCCTCAGCCGTGCCCTGGGGGGTGATGGCAGTACCCAGCATGCCAGCATGAAACATGGGATGGGAAAATTGCTGCCTCAGCCTAAGCATCCTGCCCACTGCTCTCCCAGGCCGGGGTCTTCACACTGAAACAACCCGAGAAAGAAGACACCGAAGCTGAGACACTGACTCAGCCCATGATTATCTGAAACTATGCCAGCCCTTTTGGCCCTTCCCATTGCAGAGCAGCTGGGGCAGAAACCAGGAGCATCAGCACCAAACAGCAAGTTCATACAGCTACCTGGGCTGAGGACAAACCACTGTGCCTCTCTGCAGAAAGAACAACTTCAAGATCATTTCCACCACCAGCCCGGCAAATGGGAAACCCAGCTGAAACACTCAGATGCCCTCGATGTGGGAGGGAAGATACCCGTCTCTCTAAGCTGGCATCTCTGCTGCCCTGCCTTGAAATCTAGCCTGGGGAAAAGCAAAACGACCAACTCCATGGAGGAGGATTCAGTGATGCAACCAGCACTACATTTAGTACGCAATCATTGGGAAGAGAAGGCCTCACTGATTCCTACTGGCAAGTATCCTTAAGACTAACCCCATCAGAGCCTGTCTTGGCTTTCCAGCAGTCCCTGATGATGAACTTTATCAATTCTAATGCAGTAGGAATCTGCAAGGAGGGCCTGGGAGCAGATGCTGGGTTTAACTGGTTTTGCTTTGGCATTTCCACAGCATTTGCAAAGTTTCAGCAGCAGACTGGGCCCTGCCGTGCAAGGTCCTCCACAAACACCCACAGGGATACCCCTAGACACAGCACTTGGAGCCTGAACAGGATCAAGCAGAAAAATGTACAAGAGAGACAACTAAACACCAAGATAATACAGTCAGCAGGTCTTTGTGGCTCAGAGAGTTAATGAAGTAACAACAAGTGAGTTATTTTAACGAAGGCATGGCATTTGTTTTGCAGGAGAGCAAGCTCAAGTGGGAAGGCAACCTGGAAGAAACAGGAAGGTGTTAATTTGCAATGCAAACAGGTGTGTGAAACCCAGAGGGAGTGGGCGGGTGAGACGACACTACTGCATGGGGTGGGCTGGGAAGAATCTTGAAAATGAAGACAAGCCAAAATCACAGCCAGAAATGACCCATGCACCAGCATTTGGGAAGACAAATGGAAAATATGAAATTTGCTTTGGTCAAAGAACAGGATTTTATATCTAACCCCAGGCAAAATACCACCACATCAAGTTTTGTACAGGACACCTCGGGAATTTACTGCTGTGCTCCCAGCCTTAGCCATAGCTGAACTACAGTCACACCCTGTGTTTGGCTCCAGCTCCCCAAAACAGAGCTGGGGATGACCAGCACTGCTGGCAAATGCAGCAGCTCCCCACGCTCCACCAAGCAAACCCCAGGCAAGTAAATCTAGGTTAGGCCCTTACAGAAAGTACTCTGTGGCAAGGATTCAATCCACCCTTATGAGATTGCCAGCTCCATGACACCCTTCTTCGGCAAGTCTCAAATTCCTGCCTATGGGAGATAAATTCAAACCTTCCCTGCAGAGATTTTAAGCCCACAGTAGTCATCAGCTCAGCTTGGCTGACCTGGCACAATGCTGGGCACCAGTTCTACTCACTTACACTGTATTAGTATTTGCATGATTTTGAAAACTTTTACAAATGTATTCTCCTTCGGCCTTCCTCTTTCTGGAAATTTCAAGATTCCTTCAAAAACAAGGCTACATTGCAGTGAAGTCTCTTAGGACTCTTGTTCTTTATGACTAGCCCAGCATCCTCCTTCAGCAATGAACTCAAAAGTTGTCCTACTTCCTTCCAAACACTTGCAGCTCAAATTATTCAAATACAGAATTTATTTTTAATATTTGGCCCTTGTATCTGACCAATATGTATTACTTAGTGTTTGTTTCTGATGCATTTAAAAACTCTCACTTTTTGTGTTTCATACTATCTCTGTTAGTTGTCATCAATTTATTTTTTCCTGTTTGTCATACTTTCTTGTACGTCTAATAGCAGCTTTCCCTAAATGAGGCTTATTAAGCAGTTAACTAAACCCACCAATTTCACAGCTGTGGGTTTTGGTCATCAAGTAAGTATTTTTTAAACAGATCTCCATTTCACTTTACAGATTTTCTATTTAAATATTACCTTTCAATTAGATTAATCATGCCCATCAACTTTGAAGGTGCTAAGACATACACCTCAGCTTGAATTGGCTTTGTTGGCCTGCAGGAATATGACTCGTATTTCTAATGAAGCCACCAAATTCCAATCCAGTGGCAAATTCATTTTTACCCATGACACAGTTGCCAAGTAGGCATTCAGAAATACATTTCCATAAACAATTTTCAGAGACTCAGATTTTGTTCTCCTGTTTCTTCTCGGCTTGATGGTCTGAGACAGCCTCCCAGGAGCACCTGCTTTTGAGCTTTTCTAGTACCTCTGCTGACCCATGAGAGATCCAACACGGGCTCGTAGCCAGCCCTGGACACGAGGTGTGAAGATGGGGCACACTCCCACGTCTTCCCTTCCCGGGGAGGCTGTGATTTGCTGTCGCAATCACACGGCTCATCCTGCTCGTCTGAGAAATGCCATTGTCATCAACTTTCTTTCAATTAACAAAAACTTTGAATTGTTATTACCCAACCTCCTAGTGCGAGCACACATGCAATTAGAGGTTTTCCCTGCCCCGCTCTGGGAGCAGAGTTGGCCCACAAAGAGCAGATCCAGCGGGATGCATGTGCACCACGCTGCAGGGCTCACCCAAAGGTCTGCATCGCCCCCCAGGTGCTCCTCCTCGGGGCTCACCTGGCAGCATCCCGCAGGCTCGGCGCAGCCCGGCAGGCGCTAACACCACCTGGAGAGGGACGTGCCGCCCATCAGCGCCGGGGACAGTCCCAGGGATCTCCGGTGGAGCTGCACCCAGCAGCGAGGCAAGCCCGGCCCCGGGCCCTCAGCTCAGCACAGTCAAGCAGAGACTCAGGACAAAACAAACCAGCTGCAAATATTTGAAGTATGTGGAGGCCAGGAGGGGAGGAGCCACTGCCGACCATGAGAGGGGAGGCGATGAAACTAGGGCAGGGAATAATTAATCTGAGCAAAAGGCTAAACTCGCTGCCAGGAGCAAGATCTGGCTTCAGCTAAAACTCTTTACTCTAGACATTAGTAATACACCAGTGAGCTGAACAGGGGCAGAATAAGGATGCTTCTCCAGGGCCACTGGAGAGGCTTGGTGTCCCAAACATGTCTCATGCAGAGCCTGCTTGGTGGGGATGTCGCTACGCCAGTAAGACCATGACCATTGCCCCAAACAGCCTCTGGTTGCCCAGACAGCCCCATGGCATTCAGCGTGAGCAGAGGATGATTTCAACCCTTGACACTGAAATAAGTGAAGTAATATGATGGTGTAAAAGAGCTAAGCTTCTAAAGCTGAGGCAGGGCATCAACAAAAGTGTGAGCAAAAACACTGATGGAAAAAAGAATGAAAACTGAAAGTTCTTTAAAATGATGTTTTAAACAGACAATCCAAAAACCACAAAGAGAACAGTATTGATGAAAAATCTGTCCTGCATCTGTGCTTCAATAAAGACAGCAAATATAAATATATAAATTTATAAATAGAAAGCTGGATAATTGATAATAGACACAACAGGAACTCTGAAGCCCATAAAAATGAGAAAAGAAAGACATAAAGAAAAATCCATGGGTGGTAGAATTCAGTTTTCATCTTTTAAATGGGGAAATAAAATGTTACTTTATAATAGACCTTTATTTCCATCCAGGACAAAAGAAACCCTACAATAACACAATCCCACAAGTAGGTAGAGAAACTACAATTTTTGGCAAACCTGGCAAAAAGATAGAATTATACAATAAATTTTCTCCTTATTTCTTTCTAAAAAGCAAAATCAAAAGTCCTTGAAAACCCACTGCCAGTGGAGACTATCCAGAAAATAAGGCAATTCTAAACAGGTTCTCCAGAGACTGGATTTAGTTAATCCCACATAATAAAGTAAATGGAAAATCACTGCTGTCATGTAGAGAACTGAAGATCAGTTCAACAGGATCAAAAAATAAAGATGAGGCATCTGAGTCACTGAGTGATCCAGGGTATCCTGAGTAAGATGGAATTATTCAAACCAAGCAGGTTTAATGCAGGCAAACACATTAATGTATTAATGGGAACAAGAAACACAGCCACATGCAGGTTTGTATTCTGGGGAGTAATTCTTTGGCTTGACAGACAAAATTCAACACGAGTTCCCTGAATGCTGCAGAGGACAACTGGGGTTTTGGACAAGGGCACAGAAACATGGCAAGGTAAACTAGTGATAGCACCCACCCAGAATGCCTCACCCAGCTCCGAAGTCTGCTGTTTTAAAGGAGTCTGAACTTAAAAATGAAAAATGAGTGAGCATCAGGAAGAATAAACACTTAGAGGTCTTCCTGTGAGTCTTTGACATGAGTATTTTAAGACTTCATTCAGTACAAAGAATTGAAGACTGAAAAATTCCTTAATTATACTACCTGCCTGAGAATAATATCCATCAACTAAGAAGCTCTAATTTAGGAGAAAAAGGTTGGGGTTTGGAGCTTAAATGCAACATATAACATGCAAAACCTTTAAGAGTGATGGTGACTAAGCAGCAAAGCTATGACAGGTGAGTTCTTCTGTTGATGTGTCTGTCAGGCAGTCACATCTAAGTCTCATCCAAGCAGAGGTGCTCAAACCAAGTAGCTGTCACACGGTTACACCGTACTGAAACCTGCAAGAAGTGTGATAACCTTCCTGACAGAAAAGATCATCTCTACTGGCTTGGAAGTGTTCAGGGCAGGCTGGATGGGGACCTGGGCAACCTGATACAGTGTGTGACATCCCTGCCCATAGCACTGGAACTAGATGATCTGTAAGGTCTCTTCCAACCTAAACCATTCTATGATCTCTACTGGGACTTTCAAGTCCCAAATTCTGTTACTCAGTGGATGAAAGAGGAACTTGTGAGAGAAGTAAACAGCATTACAAGAGCTACCTGGAGCACGCACTGAGGGAGAACCAGAGCTGACTTTTTCCTGCCAGCTGCATAGGAGGGTGTCTGGTGCCAAGTGCAATGGGAGATCTTTTGGGGTGGTGCTGGTGGGATTTTACATTGAGGCAGCTATAGCAGCATGGGTATTTTAAGACTTATTACATGCCAAGGAAGGCTGTTGCTGGTCCAGCACTGTGCCCCAGCAGGGCAGGAGGAGGAAAGTAACAGACTGCAGCCAGAAAGAGGCCACAGGATGGACAGTGTTTGAAATACCTGGAGCTTTCATCCCTCCTTTCCTGCTGTGAGACACTGGTGCTGATGATGAGGGCATCCTGCCCTGCACCTCTCACAGCTACTCCCATGCCCCTGAGCCTGCCACAGTGGGGAAAAATCCTATAACCCTGAAGAACAAAGGCTTTCACTTGGCATCACAGTCTGTCCCTTCAACTCTTGAAAAAGCTGGACAAGCCTGCACAGCTCCAGCTTTCTAAGGATTTGTGGCCCATTTCCCATCCCACTGTGTTCCTGGCCTCCTCCTGGATCCCCTGCTGCCCTTTGGACATAGTGGCACTGCCAAGCCTCTCCCTTTCCTCACCCTGGGGACATAGCTGAGCAAAGTCCCACCCTAACAGGGCGGCCTGAGAGTGCAGAAACACAGCCATTGGAGCCTGCTTAATCAAGTATCTCCAGAGGATAGATTTCATGCTAAGGCAAAGGTAGTCACTGCCTCCAGCTTTGCCATTGCTTTGGTTGTTGCACAGTTTTCCTCTCCATTTCAATCCCACTTCACGGAGAGTTCACACACACAGCTACATGAGACAGATGAGGCAGAAAAGGCACAGGAACTAACAAGTTTTCAGACACCTGGACGCCGGTCCATCAAGAAGGGCTCCTTCTGTCCCTCTGCCCAGATGCCAGGACCTTGCTGCTACTTCCTCCCCCCACCAATATTCTTGCAAGAACCAGCAAAGCTTCACAAACCTGTCTGCAGCTGACTGGCACAGCCACAGCTGTGGGTGAATCAATGGAATGATTTCACCCATGCCAAGACAGCGTAAGCCTTCCACTTTGGTAACTCTCCAGCTCCAGGGTGCTATTTGATAGGACTGGAGACCCAGGGATGGCTTGGGGACCCAGGACACAGGGCACACAATATGTAGCACAGGCAAGGGACCACTGAGGCACTGAGGGGCTGGCGATGCAGGCGATTCCATTGGTGACACCCTCAGCACACAGGTGTCTCAGTATCCTGCCCAGGTGAATTACACAACTCTTAGTACATGCTCTCTGCATATGTCTGAGCACTACAACAGTTTCCTCTATTTCCTGTTTGTGCTGCCTGTGAACAACTGCCATACACATGCTCAGGGTCAGGAATTGGTTCTTACACACAGAATCCATTAATGATGGATTATAAAAATAAAACAGGCAGTGGGAATGACCCCAGCATCTCACCCTTTCCCTCATGAGGAACCTCCTCAGGGCCCTAAAAGAGTAGACAAACCAGGGCCAAGTTTTAGGGTATATCTGAAACACTCAGGAGCAACGGAAAGGACAGAGTTAAGTTTGTGTCACCTGTGCTTCCCTCCCACTTGGGGCTCCACAAAATCCCCTTGCAGAGGCTGTACAGAGGAGTGACAACCACAATGCTGATTTCAGTAAGTCCCAGGGAGGGGGACTCGTGAGAGTCCTTCCTCGTGAGAGCTCGTCTGTGCTGGCCACCCACGTGTACCGGAGTCCCAGTGCCGCCCTGGTGCCTGGGTGAAGGGCAGGGTGAAGGCACACCCAAGGGAATTGCCCACCCTTTGCCTGCGTACCTTGCTTTTTCTTCCTGGTCTGCACGAACTCTGAGTGCCGCAGGGCGCTGGGAGCCGTCCGTCTGTAGAAGCTGTTTCGCTGCAGCACAGAGCCCACCCCGTTTGCTTCCTTGGCCTCCTGCTCCCAGACCTGGCTCCAGTCTGGCCGGCCCGTGCGTACCCTCGAGCGCTCCTCTCTGCTGCTCTTGGCTGGCATCCCGGGCCCTGGGGCTTCTCCTTCCAGCTCCCCACAGCCATCGTAGTCAACGACACACGTCTTTAACTGTGTGTAGCAGGTACCTAACTCCAGATTCATGCCACCATCTCCCAAGGACCTGACTGCAAACGCGGGAACTTCACAACCTCTGTCTGGACTGCTGTGGTCCATGACACAGCCTTTGGGCCTCCTGTGCCGTTCAATGTCTTCTTCTATTTGGTCCTTGATACCTACATGTGGCCTTTCCTGCTCTCTATATGCCCTATGGCCTCCATCATCTCTATACCACTTTTGCCCTTCTCTATATACTGGATTGCCTCTATCCTCCCTATAGTGCCTTCTCTTTTCCCTATACTCCCAAGAGTCCCTCTCTTGTCTGTGCCACAGTTCCTTTTTCCTATGTCTTTCATTCTCACTGTAGTCCCTAGGATCTCTGTCGCCCTGATACCACCTTCCCCCCTCCCTACAGTCTCCAAGGCCTCTATCCTCTCCATACTGCCTTCCCCTCTCCCTATACTGCCCAGGTACTCTGTCCTCTCTGTTCCACCCTTCTCTTATCTCAGAACTGCAGTTTCTGTATTGAACACTCTCCCTCTCATACACTCTGTAGTTTCTGCCCTCTACATCCTGTCTTTTGCCTTCCCAAACATTGTCTGCTCTCCTGCAGTCCATGTACTGCATCTCTCCCTTCCAAAAACCTCCACAGTCTCCATTCCTGCTCTGCTGGTCCACAGAGATGCCCTCCTGTCTCCTGGAACTGTCCCAGCTGCTGTCAGCTCTTCGGCTGCCCAGGTACTGCCTCCTTGCCTCCCTGGGTCTGTCGTTGCAGCCAGCCACGTCCTCTCTCCGTACAGCACAACAGTCCTCATATTCCCAGCTGAGGAGCCGCGGTTCCCGTCTTGGATCCTCCATGCAGTGTTTCCTCTAAGGATAGGTGCACATAGTCCTGTGGGGTGTGGCACAGGGGCCGACTCCCCTCACTTTCTGCTCTCTGAGCCCAGCCCCAGGCTGACGCCACTTCTCCACTCTGCTCCAGCACTCCTGTCCCAAGTGAAATGCAGGTGCTGCTTCCTGAAACCGGCCAGCAAAGGCACAGGCCCAATCACTGGCAGCCCCAGCCTCCTCCACCTGCTGCCCAAAGTAATCAGTAACCAGCCCCGAGCGAGGAGGGGAGCCAGGCTGGGCAGGCTCTCACTGCCCAAACCGGCTCCACGGCTTTGCCAAAGCCTCTCCGCAGGCAGCTCTGAGGCAGGGAAGAGGAGGGCACTGGAGCATGCAGAGGCCCTGCCCTGAGACCAATGTCCTCAGGGAAGGGAAACAGTGTGTGTGAGACTGCAGGAAGCCACAAACCAGAGCTTGGATACCAGATCTTCTTCTGCTACCCTCCCACCCCGGATGCCATGGAGGCAACAGTGTGGTCTAGAAGAGGCTGGAGTCTGCTCCACACCTCGTTGGGGCAAACTGAGGCCTTCAGGCTGCCCTTGGCTCAACCCTGATGCTAAGCCCATCCTCTTCCCAGCCCTCACCCAGAGCCATGGGAAGATCAGGAGAGGAGCTGCTACCTGCAAGACAGAGCAGTGCCTACAAAGTGCCATAAGCCACAGCTGCCTGGTTTCCAGCTCCAGGGGGAACAGCTGGTCCACCTGCTGACAGGAACAGGCTTGAAGGGATTATCTGGGTTATGGAGTCTGGAGTCTGTGCCAACACACAAAATAAGTTTCCAGGAGGCTACAGAAATACGCATTCCAGTAACACCTCTCACGGCAGGGCACAACGTATTCCCAATTTTCCAGGCCAAACACAGAGCTCCTCTAAGAAACCAAGAGACAACTACAACATGCCCTTGACAGAGAGCATGAGAGTCTGTGGATGTCATCAGTGTCTCAGGTTCTTGCAACACTTGTCAAGAATGCAGAGCCCATGCTCTCAGCTGGTAGAAGACAAAAATAAAAGCAATAGACTCTTCCACTGCAACTGCAGGAGGGCAAACGCTAATCCTGCCCCAGCCTGGTGATCAGCGAAACCTCAGTGTGCTCACAAGACACACTGAAAAAGCAATCTGATGATTTTAAACATTTACTGTGGAAGACCATATATTTTCTACTCTTCCTTTGGCTCCCCAAAAGATACACTGAGGGGCTGGATTCCCCCAAGACTACGCCTGCCCTGCTTCGGTTGCTGGTCAAAGCTTAGTGAGAGCTTTTCTGTCACCTGTGTGTCTCCATGTTCCCCTAACAGTGGCGAGGCAGAGGTCATGCCATGGCACAAACACATTTTGCTGAGCTGATGCAACACCAAGTTACTGTTCCCGCCTGCTGCACTAGAGCTGGGCTACCAAGAAATGCTTTCTGGCCACACTCAGATGCGTCAGGAGGGACATGACAGAGCTTAGGTAGGACACATCTTTATCACAGTGTTAGAGAAGTCTCTTGAACTGGAGAAAAATCCCCTAGGTCTACTGAACAGATACTAACTTGAGGATACCTCAGCATAGCACATTAGTTCTTGCCTAAAACTTCCAGTTCCAGAAACCAACAGGGCACAGGTTCCACAGGATCAGTCCTCTGCCAGGAAGCACTGGGACGGTAGGAGACATTTCCCAGCAAGATCCATCCCATCAGAAAATTCCTCTAGAGATTCAGCCTAGATTTTCCTCTTTCTACCTTCATGCTATTTCATCTAACTTCAAATCCTCTAGGCCTCTTTCCAAGCATTCCTCTCACACACGACTGACGTGGAGGCTGTTTGTCACCCTGTTTTCCTGGTGCACCCATATTAGCCTTCATTCCCATGTGCTCTGCCTCAGACATGATCGTGCAGCAAAGTTCCTGGGCTCCCCTGTGCTGATTAAGCAGTGGGAGGATGGAGGCAATGAAGTCAGAGTGAGTAATTCCCAGGAAGGAGCTGGCATTTCACTCCACCTCCCGCATGCAGAGCCCACATCTCCTGCATGTCGTGGGTTTCAGTAACAGAACTGCAGTGTCAGAGCTCCTGCGAGAAACCTGGGAAGGGACTGTGGAAGAAGATGTATGTCTACCATCTTCCCATTTGTCTACTGTAATACCAAGTGAACGTAATTAACAGCACTGATCTTTACATGGCATCTTCAGGTTTCAGAGAACAAATGTGCTGATATTATCATGGGAAATTCCTCTTTCCTGAGTAATTTTTTTTCTGGGGTGCAAGAACAAAAGTCACATTTTCAGCTACAGATATGCCACAATTGAAAGCTCTTTGTTGCTGCTACCAACAGCACAGTGCCATTTTCTTGTCCTGGACTCCACGGATGGCAGAAGCAGGCTGCCCCCACAGGGGCAGGCTTTACTTTTTGGCCGCTAATCCATCCCACTACCAGGCCAGGTTCAGTCCTCTTCTGTGCACCCCTTCTCATCTGAGTGACAAATTCCCACAGGTCTGTATCACCAGCAGAGCAAAAACCACAGGAAACCCAGTGCCCTGACAGGTTGAGGGCAGTCACACCACAAACACCAACTCAAATCTCAACTGCAGGACCACCAGCAAAGCCACCCTGAAGTTGCTGCTCTCCCCTCTACAGGTAAGAGAGGACGAGGCAAGGAGGTTGGAACTGCAGCAGCTGTGGTTTTGCCTTCCATCACGGCCATACTGGGAGTAGATGAGATAAAGGCTCTGGATGTATGGTGGGGCTGGTAGAGGAGATGGGAGAGCTGGAAGGAAAAGGGGGTGGGGAAAACCAGGGCAAAGGGATATCCAGAGAAAGACACTGTGATTCTCCAAGGCAAAATCATGATAATATGAACTGCAATGGTGCTTACAAAATGATCAAAATCAGGAATTGAAGTAGGTTGCCTAGAAGTGAAAAGACTGCCTTCAACAGTGTCTTTAAAACAGCAGAGGCACCTGTACTCCTGAAGCATCCCCCATCCCATGCTGTTGTAGACTCACCCATGCTGTTGTAGACTCACCTCTCAACTCCTGCAGCTCCATGCTGAGGCTCTCAATGTTGGAGTCACAGAAATCAAGGTTTTCCATGGTCTCTGCTCTCACCAGCTCATCCTGCTGCTCCTCCAGCATCAGGCTTAGCTCGGCACGGGTCTTGCTGTACGCCTCCAGATCTCGCTCCACCTCTCCAATTCTAGTCAGCAGGATGGAACTGGAGGAGGCTGATCCTGCCTGTGTCAAGTCCTCACGTCCCTCCTCCACCCGCTGCTCTGGGGTGCTGGGCTGAAGCTGTTCAAGGACCACATTCTTCCGCTGGTTGCTGGACGGAGGCCGGGGCGCAGGCCGGGAGGGTTTGACCGAGAAAGACAGGGACCTGCCTTTGGGCACCTGGCCACCCTGCATGGGCACAGCGCTTGTCGTGAGGCTGCTGGGCCGAGGAGGGGGTGGCCTCAGAGCCCTTCTCCTCTCTGTCTGCCTGGAGTGGGACACAGATTCAGGAGACCCACGGACAATGTCCTTCTCAGAGCTGTAGTCCAAGATGGAGAAGTGACGGGAGACCTTGTCCTGCTCCACGCCACTACTTGACAGACTCTTCTCAAACTGGGCTAGCTGCTCTGTCAGTTTGGAGTCCAGGTCCATGCAGCTATCCCCCTGCACTGCGAGTGGGCAGCACTCCCCCCAGCTCCCAGCCCGTGCGTCCAGGCCCACCTGCGCAGTTCCTAATCCAGAACAGGGCTTGGACTTCTCCAGTTTACTGTCCATCCAATTGTCTAGGTCCTGGGCACTGCTCTGACTCTCCTGGAGCTGGGATGCTGCCCAGCTGTTAGATGAAATTGCCTGGCTCCTGCAAGGATTTTGGGAGAAGTGGGGAGCCTGCAAAGGCACAGTGGGGCTGTCTCCATAATGCTGAAGGAGGGGGTAGGTTTCTGAGATTCCTGGGGAGGCTGAAATGGTCCCCCCAGGCTCCAGCTCACCTGCTTGGCCAGGCCTGTTGTCCTGTGGGGGAGGCAGCTGAGCAGAGGGGAGAATGCCATTGACTGTCTTCATGTGGTTAGAGGGGACTGAGCCCACTGTGCCTTTGGGATGTGGCTCCTGGGGTCCTGTGCTGGGAGAGGCCTGGTGCTGTCTCAAGTCAGTGCCAAGAGGATCCTCTGACCTCCCTGCCTTGTGAGACGAAATGGTGGCAGGCTCAGGGTATGCAGCCAAGCCATCCTCCTTTTCCCTGCTGTCTTTCCCTGTCAAAGGAGGAGTTTCAGAGCAAGTGCTTTCTGGATCTTGATGGATGGTCAATCCACAACCGCCTCCACCTTGCAGATCTCCAGCACTCACCTTTTCTCTGCAAGCCTCAGAGGCTTCCAGCCTCACAAATCTGTGTGGAAAGATGCCACGTTTTCCTCTCAGCTCCCCCTCCAGCCAGCCATCCTCCAGAATACCTACAATCCGAATCCTGTCACCCACATCAAAATCCAGTTCCTTGGACTCCAGGGCTTGGAACTGATAGAGGGCAACACCATAAGTACTCCCTGTCTCCTTTTCATCTTTGGGGGACATCTCTACTGTCCCATTGGTGTCATACGTTCCTGTGGGCTCTGGATCCGCTGAGGTTCCTGGTGCTCGCAGAGGAGTAAGCAGTTCCACAAAACCCTCTGGGAAGATGCCCCTGCAGCCTCTGAGTTCACCCTCAAACCAGCCAGGCTCTGGGACACCAACAATGTTGATTACATCCCCTTCCCTGAAGTCCAGTTCCTCCTCCAGCTGAGCAGACAGGTCCATCAGGGCCCGGACCTGGCCCAGTGAATAGGCAGGCACCTCCAGGAGAGTGCTCTGGGACAGCTGACGTCTCCGAACTGAAAGGCACAGCTCCCTTACACATGATGAGGGGAAAAAGCCCTTGGAACCCCAGCTGCTTCGGCCCTGGAGCCAGCTGGAGGCCAGGGACCCCCCCAGGATCACCAAGTCTCCTGCAGAGAATGAGACATACCAGTTCAAAACTGCTCTCATTATTGCTTCCCACCTCTTATTCCTGCCTCCCTGAGTTCCTGCCGGCTGTAGGTGAGGACTGGCACTCTGTCAGAGCACAGTGCATGCTGGGGATGCACACAAGCACAGGATGGGGCTAAGGCATGAAGTATCAGCAGCCTCGTATACATCTAAGATACCAAAGCCATGCAGGTGCATCAAACTTTCATTCTCCCCCAAACGCAAGTCTAAGATTTGGGGATTGGAGGTCAGTTAAAAGGCAGTTGTAAATTTACTGTGATCAGGTGATGCCAATTTTCGGAGTTTCATGAGTAATGACAGATCATGAGAAACTGGTATCAAAGTAACAGAAGCCCAGAAGACCATGGTGGATTTGACATGACCCGTGTCTTGAGGTATTAGGGGATTCACCTCTTTCTTCTGTCACTCTAAGCAGGATGCTGTGACTAGGTTCATCCATCCGGAAGGACAGGTGAGGCTTTTGAGGTGCAAAGCAAAGGAAGGGAATGGAGATTACCTCTCTGCAATGACAAGCTCCCTGGCTCTTGAGATGTGAAGTCATTGGTACAAACAAACAGTTTTTCTCCCTGCTTCAAAGGGGGAATATCCACAGGTTCAACAAAGCTGCTAGGAAACTGCCCTAAAAGGAGAACAAGTTGTCAGCAAATGAGTCTGTGCTGTGACCCACCACCACGTCCACCCTCCTTCCAGATTCTGTTCATCTCTTGCTAAAGGAAAACACCCAGTTACCCTGGGTGCCTCAATAGCCTGGTGGAAGAAGAGTGGGTTTGGGAGTCAGGAATTCCTGGGGTTTTAAGTGCTTAAGAGCTAACAGAGAACAAAAAGCTTTGAGCCCTTGGCTCACTGCAGGCAACCACAGGCTGTGTGTGTCATTGGGACTGTGCCATCAGCATGGAGCTTCCAGGAACAGACATACTGGGTTTTCTCTGCCCTTATTGCTTCCTTCCCAACTCAGACCCATGGTGAGAACTAAGAGATCCAGTAGTGCTGGATCACGAGACCAGTGTCTTCTGACTGGGCATATCCACCTGGTGCTCCTTCCTCCATAGAGCTTGGCCCCTGTGCAGCCTCAGCACAGAATTCAGGCTGCCACACTCAGGATGACCACACTTGTGAATCATAGGCTCTTCACAGCTTCAGCACTGCTGGGACTCCAAGGATCTTCCCCACTTTGTCACTCTGTGTACCTGTTTCACCATGGCACACCTGTTGGCCACCACATGATACCTGTCAGATACTAATTCCAGTCCTGAGAGCACAGACACGCAAAGGCCACTAAAAATGTCTTTCCTATATAATTTGAGGCAAGGGGACATGATGAAGTATGGGCTAGTACCACATCCAGCATTGCCTCTGGATAACCTGATATTTTCTAATAAAACATGGAAACACCATATCCTAGACACCCAGAGCTCTGCACTGTGTTTAGGCAGTCTGGCATTTGCTATACTCTGATGCTTCCCTCAGAGTTTTAGCTCTCTTTTTCCTTATCTTAGTTTCCTGCTCTGTACGTGCAAACAACATAATGCTGTAAGAAAGGAATTACCGTACATGGAATTAATTACAGTAATTATTCTGCAGAGTAATGAGTACTAGGCTGCAACACATCCACAGCTTCTATTCTAAAGTGCTTTTTTGATTCCCTACAACTTTAACTTAGAAAGCTGGGCGGAAAACTACAACAGCTGTTCCAAGGGAAAGCAGGAATGCAATTGGGTTTTGAATTAAAGGTCATTAAAAAACATTCAGTTTGACTTCATGACAGCATGTTTCTTTATCTTTGAGCTATGACACACATCTGTTTGTTATTCCTTAATGGCATCATCTTCTATAGTACAATCTCACCAGTTATGCTGGGAGATAAAACTCTGTTGAAAACTGCACACATGATTCTTGCCCAGTGACTTTAGCAGCAGCACATGCTCATTCAATGCCACGTATCAGCACAGGAGGGAAGTGCTCCTGTCTACCTCTGTTTCAGACAGTAGACAGCTTGTGGCTGTTAGGAGAGACCAGACTGCTGCTACAATAGCAGCCCCATCTCTACAGACAGGGATGAAATCAGTCCCATGCTTATGCTAAAGACAGAGACAGGCTTATGCTTTGAAGTGCCTTGGCTTTCATCTCCCCAAGAGCTCACACATCTTCTTAACATCAGGATTAAGATGAGAAAGAGCTGCCTAAACAGAGACTATGAGACTCTTAGTGTTTCACTAAGAGCATTCTGCTGTTTCAGAAGTTTCTCACACCCCGCTAAAAGTTTAAGAGACTTGCACACCTCTTCAGCCACCTAGATATTGATGACGATTTGTGCGGGAAGATGCTTTGAAGCAGAAAGGAGGAAGCAGGGCTGAGTCAGAGGGCTTGGGGGGACACATGGTCACTGTTGCTCTATCTCCCACTGACAAGGTCACTTGGACTGGTTTCCAGAGTGGATGCATTTCCACTCTCAGTGCATCTGTTTCCTCTCTCCCCTTCCACTGCCACAGCAGGTCAGCACATAAACTAGCCAGGAAATGGGCAGTCTCTCCACAGAGAATGGAACAACCAGTATTGTGAAGCTCCCATCTCCTTGAGAACTGACCCTCCACTAATCTCTCTTAAAAAACAACACACAAGTTGTCTGAATAATTGACACAAAGCTGGCAGGAGACCAGTGGCAACCTCTACTCTCAGTTGCAAAGTTCCATGAAAGAACTAGTAAATCAAATCAGGTCCTTCCCCACCAAGGTTCGATGTGCTCATGGAGCAGACATTTAGCTGGCACTTCTATGGACCCAGGTGCAGGCATTTCCAGCTCTTACCTGTGACACCTTCCTTCTTGCCAAGGAGCCAGAACTCGTCCACCACAGCCAACACCTCGATGACATCTCCCACGAAGAGGGGCAGCTCTTCAGAGACGCTGGGACAGAAATCAAAGACTGCCCGTACCACGGAGCCAGCCTCCATTATGCAGGGCCTGAAGATGGGCCAGCGCCTAAGGCTGAGACAGTGAGAAGTTTGTCAGCAGCCAGAAATACCTGAAATTATCACACTCAGTAAAAGTAAAAGTAAAACCCTTCCTGAGCACAGAGGCAGAAACAGTATGGGGAGGTCCTGTCCTGAGCTCCCTGCCACCCCTCGCCACGTGCCACAGGAGCCAAGGGGCTGCAGCAGTGCAGCTCCCATGGTCTAACCTGCCTTGCTTGGCCCCTCTGACTGTCTCTGTAGGATCATCTGTTTGTGCTGCAAGCAGCAAGAAAGTTGGAAGTGAATTCCCGTCAGGAAGGAAGCAAGAGGAGGGGAGGAAGCTCAGCATTTCCCTGACATACAGAGCAGGGCTCAGCCTGCCAGGGCCTGGTGGGCAGCCAGCACAACCCGCTTGCACGTCCCACTACACATTCTCTGGCAGGATGGGCACAGGCATACCCTTCCCCATGCCACCACTCAGGGCTACAGGAACTGCATACTGAACCAGCATCACAGTTCTGGCCCAGAAAGAGAAGAGGCACAAAGTCCACTCAGGCAAGCTCATGCCACCATCCTCATTCTCAGACCTGACTGGAAATACCCTTTCTGCCTTCTAGGTACCTGGCTCAGTCATCCCCTGGGAGGTCTCACCATGGTTCTTGGCAGAAGTCAGACTGAGATGGGGGTGCGGACCCTGGCCAAGGCTTAGGAGCCAAGGCTGAAATTCCTCCTGGCAGGAGACCTGAAGGCAGGCAAAGACCTCCTCGTCAAGGGCTATGTCTTGGATTCCCCTTTCCTCTGGAAAGAGCTGTTGAGGACACTCTAACATATCATTTCTGCTTTTTAGCCTCACCATCAAGGAAATACATTGCACCAAGGCAGCAGCTGTCCTGCAGCTTAAGCTGCTCCTTTGCCTCCTCACAAATTCCTCATGATGGGAACAGAAAGGTACATCCATCCAAAGCAACCAGAAACTTTTAAGATTACTGCTCACCTGCACCTCAGACCAGTGAGAGTTTGCTTTCACTTCCTGACCCACTGCAATTACCGGCACAGGACAGCACTGCCAACACCTCTCTGCGGCGCTTTCAGAGCCCTGCCCTCTGCGACACTGGGACATCAGCGTCCTCCCTGGGCACACTCCCACACCACACGCACAGTCCCTGCTCTGTCCGTTTGGACACAAGTCCCCTGCCGTGGGACCCATTCTCCTCCCTCCCCAAAGCGGCTCTAAGCGCACAGTGAGCGCTCCCGCTCCAAGCGCCGCCCAGCCAGTGGCACCCGTCCCACCGCAGCTTGTCAAACCCCCTGTCCAGCGCAGGGCAGAAAGAGCACAGTGACAACACAACAAAACACAAACACACGGGCCCCCAAGGGCACCCCTTCTCCATACAGCCACACACAGCCCACCTGAGCCCCGGAGAGTCAGGAAGAGGGGAAGCTAATACAGGGAGGAGAAATACGTCCCTGCTGACGAGGTGCAGCCAACTTCAGTGAGAGTGCCGGTGGGGGATCCAGCCAGGGAAAGGCTTTCTGCTGACGGGACCACTCTGTTTATCCAGTCCGACTCACCTCCTGGGAACAAAGCGGGTTTGTACTCAGCAGGAACAGCTTCCTCATCGCGTCTCTCCCCGCCCCCAGCCATTCCTCTGCTGCAGCCAGCACGCTGTGCCCCTGGCCACCCTCACCTCTGCCATCCTGTCTGTCTGTCGCTCCTATTGCTCTCCACTGCCTTCCCCATAGCACGTGGGCTCCTTGGGACACAGGCTGTCCCTTTGTTACCAGCTTTGTGCTGGCTGTACAAACAAAGAGCCCAATATCCAGCAGCAGACAGCACTCTGCCACCAAAAGAGATGAATGGACTGGAGTGAATCAGGAGCACAAAGAGCTGCAGTTCAGGGTAGCAGAAACCTACTGAGGCAGAAGGAGTAACAGTATTAAAAACATGACCATGTGGAGCAGGGAAAAAGATGGAAGAGCCATCAATTAGCTTGAAAATACTGAAGACAAGTAAGGATCGTTGTCCTGTTTGAGGTGGGGTGGCTGGGGCGTGCTGCTTGCACGTTCTCATGGGAACAGGAGCAGCAGCCCCTTGCAGGCACCCGGGCTGCCCTCCACCCCCAGACAGGCTGCCAGCTGAGCTCAGGCTCCTAGGAATCCTTGCCATACTCTGAATATTCAAATTTCACAGCAGCACTGAACAAAGACAGGAAAACATATTGCAGGCATAATTGCTGCCTTGGGGTAGTTTCTCTAGGAGCACATGATGGTATAGTGAGATTTCTTGTATTTCTTCTGTCAAAGCTGTAATGTAAGAATGGGCTGAAGCATGCAAGGATTACAGCATGTGTGCTGCAGACCCAAACCCTGGCTTTGCTGCAGTCACTGGGGCTGAGAATACGGCCCTCCCACTGATCCTGCCCATGAGAACAGGAGTGTCACTTCCTTTAACACACCTGGGGACTCATCATTAAAATGTGCAAGATTTTCCAATGAGACAGAAGATAGAGAGGGACAGGCAGGACTGCAATAGTTTCAGCATGTATATATTAATTACATAATTATAGGTTATAATAAACCACTAACCTATTCATGTCCACAGCATTCCCTGAGAGTCAGCTGGTAAGAAAGCATGAAGCAACTTCTGAAACTGCCAAAAAAAAGAATCCCAACAGGCTCATGTTCCCTCAGCAGCACCAAGAAGAGCAAGATTACTCCCTGACTCCATCCGAGTCTAGACAGCATGCTCCTGTATTTGCAAGTAGTGAATCAGTCTTGTGGAGTTTGCTTGCTCCATGACATGAATTGAACACAAAATATTATGTTTTCCAGGACCTTGGCCTTGTCTTACTCCATGCAGTGCTGCATGCCAACATTTTCTACAAACCCCCACCTAGAAAAAAAAGCCTCCCAGCATATTCCAGACTGGAAACTTACTGAGTCCAACTCTTCAAGCTTAATAGTGGGCCCGAGCTTCTCCCAGATCCACCCTAGATCTGGTGGGAAAACAAACATTCGGCAACAGCTCACACAGAGGCTCCAGAAGGAAAAGCAGATTGCAGGGAGAGCAGGGCTCTGCCTGTGATCCCTTGTGAGTCACGGCTCCTGACAGCTGGCCAAGCACCATCCCCTCTCACCCCAAGGATGGGTGATCCCTGCCTGCCAGAGGGAAGGAGAGAGAGCTCTGCCACAACTGAGCAAACTCGGGGATTTCAGGCTGGCGGAGGTCAGGATTGTGGATCGCAGGACTCCTGCCCCCGCCCAGCAGCAGACCTGCATCCAAAGAGAGCCTCACTGTGCAAGTATGAAGCTGTGGCGCAGCAGGAACTCGCCCTGCTGAGAACACACAGGCTCTGTCTCACTGCCTGATCCTGCACAAACCAGGTAACGTGTTCCTGGCGACCGACCACAGCCTGCCTGGTGCCAGGCTCCGGGCCTGACACAACAGCATTGTGCGGCAAGGCAGAGAGTAGATTCCCAGGGCATTAATCACTGCCCCCAGCCTGCATGCATGCATGCTCAGCACACACTAACACTACCTTCATGGAAGACTGCTTATCCCATTTTTCTATTAGCTCTGGAGCGTGTCTGGTCCAGCGTGGGCTGATGAAAGGAGGGACCAGAATGAAATGATGGCTATTAACTCTGTTACAATACTGTTTCGAGATCTTCAGGACAGACTGGGTCAAGTCACAGCAGCCAATAAAAGGCATATACACACAGACTGTGACAACTTCTATCCCTCCTCTTTTTGCAGCTGAAATTGCGCAGAGTAAGAAATCTCGAATAATGGACTCACCAGAATCAAATGTAATTGTCAGGCACTTGCTAGAAGTACCCTCACTTAGGTGGAGGCAGGACTATTAAAGATGCTGAAGCAAGGATTTTAAGCACTTAAGAGATAAGGCAGAAATGTGAAGAGACCATTTAGGCTGATTACAAGAAGTATTAACAGCCCCAGTAAAAAGGGAGACCCAAAGGGTTTGACGGCAGCTAATCCACTCCCATCCCAAAGCACTGCTCAGACCACAGGATAAAAACCAGTAATGGATGGATGCCACAAATTAAGCAGCAAACCTAACAGGTGCTATTGCCACTTGTTTCTCCACTAAATAATACATTCCAGCTTCTCACTCGAGAAACAGCACTGTTAGAGCTGACTATGGACAGTATGACAGCACTGTAACTGAAAAACTAACATTTCACCAAACAGACCAAAACATGCCATGTGGGCTTCTACAGGAATGCAGGATTTGCACAAGAGGGACAAGTGGATTCTTTTCCAGATGCCTCAATCTCTATAAAAACCTTAGAACCTACATGAGCAGTAGACCAGGAATGGTCATACTCCCAGACATGTACAAAAGACAAGTTTGTCACAAAGTGATTAGAGAAATTAATATTAAAAATATTAAACAAATACTGTCAGCAATCTTTTTAAAAATTGAAAACCACCCTGCATTTCACCTTCACCTAGGTCTTTTCATACTTCCTTCCACTCACTGTAGCTCAATGTCTGTTCACTGAAAACACAATCCACCCTCAGTGACAGATACCCCTCATTTAAGTGCACTCTCCAACTGCTGGGACTGGTTTTGACAAGAGAGCTGCTGCAGCTCTAGGCTACAAGATCAGTACTCAGCACACAGTGGGAGGAACCATGAGTTACGCTTGGCTTCTCACACCATTGTGTCAAGAACAGAAGATTACTAATTACATACTAAGACATTTCTACCTTTTTCCTCCCCGTGTTCTCCAAATCTGGACAGCCCTCCTTACCCCCTCCACAGCCTAATGCATCTGCACAGCCTGCACAGTCCTCATTCACACTTCTAGGGTAGGACATTACCCGCACACCAGCACGCCCTGACTGCTCCTGCCAGCCTTCAGAGCCGTGGCCACCCGCAGTCACTCTCCCTGCTCAGAGCAGAACATGTTGCTTGTAAAGCTCCCCGAGGTCCCTGCTCGCCTGCACATTCCTGGGTGGAATAAACAATACCCCGTTGAGCCAGGCTGCCTGGGCCCCAGCTGGAGACGGTGCCAATGCAGGGACTGCGGCTCCAGCAAATGCAGAGATGATCCTATGAATCCCAACAGAATGGACAATGCAGCAAGCAGGGCAAACCCCCAACTAATGGTGCTGAGGAGAGGACCCTTCTCCCACCACAGAAATGCTGATCACTGCAGCTTCTTGTTAGGACATGCTGCTTGTCTCAGCAGATCCCAGAGTCCCCCTGCTGAGCTTCACACAGTGGGAAACATGAGAGCTCTTCTGCACTCCACCTCCTAACGCCACATGGCTCCCAGGAGGAAAAGGAATCTTCTCACTTTAAGAAGAAATAGCTTCTTTTACTTTGTCTGTGACCCGATATCCAAAAATCATTGATATGGACACATTTGAGGTTGGATGAGCAAGCCCTCAAAAACCAGAGCTATCAAGTAAAAGGCCTGCTTAAGCAAGCTCCGGCCTCCCACCACACCTGTGCAGCACAGGAGCTCTGCCACATACCAAACAAGTCCTTCAAACCACTGCTTCTCTCCAGCTGGACTCTGGCTGTTAGTGTTCTCACCTGCTCTGTTGCAGGATGTGGCTGAGGGCAGGCTGGTGGTGTTGGTGTGGGTTAAGAGTGGCATGGAAAGGAAGCAAGAGGAGCTTGTGCTGAGCCAGATGGAGAGCAAACGCAAGTCATCTGGAAACTAGAGCACAGCATCAATTTTTAATGCAAAGCACAACACCTTGCCACAACAGTTGAGCAAGATGTCTGTGATGGATATTTAATCTCTGGCAGTGGGCACCCAAGCTTGCAAGGGCCAGAACACCAGCTTGGGAAACAAGTTTCCCAAATTCTGTATGCTGTGGCAGCACGCACCTTACAGACCGTGTTACAAAGTTCTGTCTTCTCCCACCCCAAGGTGCATGGTTGTGTCTCTTGCCATTTTTTCCAGACAGGCTGAAACAATACAACTCAGAATAAGGAATAGACAAAACCCCAAGAGCAGAACTACCACTACTGTGCAGTACCTGTGGCTGGGCTACTGGTGGTAAGTAGCATGCAATTACAAAATTAGTCATTACACCTTGAGTACATATCCAAAACAAGTTGAACTGGGGCTACATGGACATTCCTTAACACTGTAGCACTTGATTTTGCACCCTGAACAATATTCTTCAAAATAACTTTTGGACAGAAGCCCATTACAATGCTTTGGTTGCTGGGTGGGGAATCTAAAAATCTGGAAATTACTTGACTTTTCCAATGACTTGGAAACTCTTCTTTGCCTGCCACCATTCCTGTTCTGTACTGTTATCTCCAAAGAACCTCAATCCCCAGTGGGGGCTCTGCAGCTACCTGGACCTCTCCCTTTCAGAGTCCCTAGGTGCTCCTGAGAAGGAAGCAATAAATTTTCTTTCCCAATAGAAAGGTTCTAAAAATAAGACAAAATAAAAGCTGTGTCAGAGGGGTTGAGCAATGTAATTAGAAATATACTTTTGCTGGAGGTTGAGGGGAAATTATCAGTTAAGGCAGTGAAGTGCTAAGGTAAGCACAGCTCAGGCTGTCCCACCCAAGCTCACATCACCACTGTCACAAAGTCCATCTGAACAGTCCCACCCACTGCAGGGACACCTCAGCTGCACTCAGAACCCCAAGAGGTCACACAGCCATGGTTCCCATGACACACCTGAGAACATGGTGCCCTGTAAAGCTCTGAGAACCACTCCTTTCCTCTGCCCCTACTGCTCAGCTCCTCCCATCCCATTAGCAACAGTTCTTTAAAACTGTTCTATGTTCATACTAGTTTTTAATGTCACTGCTAATTCTAAGCAGAGCAGCTGGAGAGAAAACTGAAACCTTTGGCCCTGACAGAAGAGAGGATCTCACGAACAGAAAGCAGAGGCCAGCTCAGAGACGTGGGCACTACTGGCACTATGGAAGCCTCACATAAGCAGGACGCATTTAGACACTGCCCAGCACGACTCACAGCCAGAGTGAGTCAAGATGAGGGGGATGATGCTGACGTCTTGTAGCACAGTACAGAGGCTGTATTTGGCAAAGCATCTGCAAATCTGCAAATTCTCTATCTATGAACTCTTTCAGACAAAGAGGTAAAATCTCAATGGAAGCAAAGGAGAGGATGGCAGAGGCAAATGGAAAGAGAGCCTTTTCAGAAGAAACTGAAAGTTAATGGAATCACGACAAACCTTGGAGTAGATGTTAATGCTTATGACACAACTAGAGGCTTCTTAAGTACTGTGGCAAGGAGAATGAGAGAAGAAAGGCTAGAAGTGAGGGGAGAATTTCAAACACCAGGAACATCAGCAGAGATGTTTGAACCCAAAGACCAAATTGCATCAAGAACAGAATAAGCTGAAATACCACTTAGGATCAGCAAAAGGGACAGGAGGGAGCACCAGCTGCCTCTCAGAGTGTGCTGAGGGGGACCCAAGCCTTCATTCCCTGGCAGGGCTACTGGAGGAGACACCTCCAGTTCATCTCTGTTAAAGCACAAGGCAGCGGGGCCAGGCTGCCAGTGTTGCAAGAGGGATTTGAGTTCGCTGGAGTGAAAGCAAACAGGGAATTCTTGGAAGTTTCTCTTCTCAGGCTGCCTTGAACAGAGCGAATGCCCTCGGAGGAGCATCTCGGAAAGGCACAGCACTGCGGCCTGGAGCTTCTGCCCTCTGCGTACAACCACCGGTGCCACCCTCACCGGTACAACTCCAGACTCCCGGTGCCAAACCACGGTGGGACGCCCACATCGTTTCTGAAGGGCCCGGTGCTCCCCTGCAACAAGCTGTCCAGGAAACGCCAGCCACCATCAGCTGCCTGCCTGGTGGTGACCACCCGGCTTACCACTGCACAGAAGCGGCTTAAGAGACCACAATCCCAACGTGTAATGTGGGGAGCAGACGGGCGGCTCCCGCTGTGCCTCACAGCTGCTCCACGCTGCCCAGGTGCTCCAAGTGCTCCCAGGGCAGGGTGGGTGCTGTGGGATGGGACACAGCGCGCACCCAGCCGGGCACGCAGGGCAGGAGGGTCACACGCTGCCCTGGCGCGGATGGCGCGAGAGGAGCGCACCCACCCGAGCTCGGAGGACGCCCGAGCCAGCAGCACCCCAGCCTGGAGCCCCCGCAGCCGGCCAGCACGGCG